>CM077251.1:14779277-14966777 GCA_039654775.1 Spinibarbus caldwelli
TGATGGTATGAATTTCTTTTCTACTAAAATCTTGATAGTATAAATTTTTTCTTCTCTCTCTCTCTCTCTCTCTCTCTCTCTCTCTTTTAGGAGAAGTGCTTTCTCATGCTCATTTTGAACATATTCTTAAAAGGTGTCAGCCATAAATCACTGGTCTTGTTTCCGTGTTTACAACTTTTATGGCTTTTGCATTGCTCAATCTTCTGTCTGTGGTATGTGACTTATACACATCCATAAGATAAAGAGGTCACATGACAGTTTCTCTGAAAACGAAAGAGAGATGTATGCTTTTGTTCAAACTATTGCACAACCCTTATGAAAATTAACTGTGGTTTTACTACAAATAAAACTAAAAAACCATGGTCACTATAGTTGAACCATGGTTAACCACAAATGAGCCATGGTTTAGGCCTACTCAAGACAAGGCCCAAAACCACAGGCATAGATCGTGCACTTCATGTTGGTCATGTTGTGTTCTGGTTTTGTATTTTTACCTTTATTTTCTTGTTTTGTTTATTTTTGTTGCAGTTTGTTTATGTCTGGAGTTAACTTAAGCCTGAAAAGTGAAAGCAAATTTAATTGCAGTTTATACTTTTGACCACTGGATGGGGAGAAAGTTCTAAACTTGCAGTACCTTTGTAACGTGCTGTTGCTAAATAGCTTGATTTCTATCCAGGTAAAACAATTGTATTGCATTGACTTTTGCCTTGATTATCTGGTTTAGTCCAGTCTGATAATATTTGAAAGCTATAAACTGGAGTGCTTCAGTTAGAAGATCGAACAAGAGACTAAACAACTTTCTGTTCAGAGACATTCAGTCTCATACTGGTGGTTTTAGTATTTTTGCAGGAATGAAAATCTGCAGCACTTGCCAAGATTATTGTAGGATTAACACCCACTGACACTGAATCACTGTAGATCAAATACACACGCATACATTTGTTTTTCTGTCATGGTGGGGACTCACCATTGTCTTGTTTTATATTATGTTGAGCTGATGATAATGATACTGCCAAAAATCAAGGACGACATTAGTAACCAGCAAGCAGGAGTGGTATTTAATTAGGGAGAGTGTTATTTCATGGTTTATTTGTGGCACAGCTGCATCATGTGTATTTGGTGTAGCAATGATATTTACTTTTACAGAAATTTTGACGAGGAGCTTCGTAATGCTAAATAAATCTCTGAATGATGAAGGATCTGCATCATGAACACATGCAGTTTACATAGCTATGATTTACTCCATTCATCCTCCATTATTTTCTCCATCTCTCTTTCCTTCCTTCCTCTTTTCCTCTGTGTGAATCTCATCATCACCACACAGCTGTTGGTTAATGAGACACTCATCTCTCATTTTCAGTGGTTTTTGTGATGAAAATGATGTTTCTTCTCGCCCAAAAATACTGAGCGAAAGTTGTAGCGAGTGAAAAAAGAAAAGATTAATTACTCAATCTATGTTGGTGGGCGGAAAGGACTTTCTGTATCTGTTGACATGAATCTAGAACTGAAGGTGCTCTTGTAGCTTTATGTTAGTTCAGTCCCCAAATATTATGATTCCCCTTGCGAGAGACCCTTAAATTATAAAGGTTATTATATATTGTGTCACGTGCATTTAAAAATATTTATACTGTGTTAGAAAAATATTATGTGTGATAAAGGCGACAAAATTACGTTAATTGTTTTCAAAATAAAATAAAATGTAATAAATAATTAAAACTAATTGTTAGCTGGAAAGTATTTATTTTTTATTAAACTTATCTGCATGTCTGAGATTAGCATTTTTTTCTTTTCATTTTTTTTCTTGTTGTTAAAACTAATGCTGCCAATAGAATAAAATAAGATGAACAGTCAGAAGGTCATTATCATAAAATAAATACTATGATTAGGATCTCAACAGGATTAATAAAACAGGTTTCATTAAGTACCGCAAATAACATAATATAATTAAAACCGATGAAGAAATATAAAACTATTGATTTAAACATTTATTTTATATATACAAGCAATATATTTTATGTTTATTGTAAAATATGCATATTATGCATGCAAATATTTAAGTAGGTTGAGAGTATATGGGAACTGACTCTAAAATGTTTTTTCTCTTTGGTGTAATTTGCTTGTTGCAGTTGTCTAATTAGTTGTTTTTTTCTGCAGAATCATTGTTAATGTAGTTTTATCAGGAATTCCACTGTTGAACATGATTATTTGAAAAAATGATTTGATTAATGTGGACTGACAGCTTTAACAAAAGCATATTCCATCATTTAACAAGCTCATAGCTCAGAATAAGTCTGTCTTTAAACTGACTGTTTATATTATATTCCAGAGAGCTGTGTAATGTGATTTTAATATGGCCTTTAGAAAGAAGAAAGAAATATTGTCACATTTAGTAAATGTGAATGTAAACATATTTCAGTGCATGACGTGATTGATTGGCTGATGTCCCCATAACAAAGAAGTGGGAGTTTGACATGAAAATAGTCAAATGTAGATAAATGAAGAAAAGACTATAAAGAGAGTAATCATTTGTCTCTCTTTCCTTCTCATGATTGGCTGAGACCAAGACCATGAGGCTCTTTCACTCAGTAAATGAATCAGATAAACAGCAAAAACTGGGGCAGTCAGCACGACTCCTGATTAGAGCTTGTAATCCCAATTATACCTCCTTCCTAACAGGCAAACAAGTACACACACACACACACACACGCAGCTCCTTCCAGCTGTTAGTCAGGAAAGGACCCATCCCTGCTGTGCCCACAGACTGCCAGAGCTGCCTGACGACCCACATGGTTAATTATTAGGCACATGTGTGAAGCTCTGCCCACATGTCTTAAAGACTGAGTTATATTTGCATTAGCAGAGGCTTTGCATTGTTCTTATATAGAGCTGAGGTGAATGAAGATCAATGATGCATGTGATTATCAGAACAGAAGCTTCACAGCATGTTTCTTGAGTGGAAAAAGAGTGTCAGTTTGAAGATCACAATGACAGTCATTCTCTGTCAGAACACAACTTAATACACAGCATCAGTTCAGTTGAAGAAGCAGTGAAACATCTTAAACTTGCCATGTAGCAAAAGGCGCGAAATATCTATTCTTCCTTTTTGTAACATACAACCAATAGAAACAGATTCAGATAGAAAAGAATAAAGTAGGATGGAGACTTGTTGATTGGATGGAGACAGGTCTGAATTTGAGCTTGCAGTTGATCGTATGAAAGGGACGGAGTTTAAGCGGACTAAATGATTGGAGAAGTTCAGCATACTCACCAGAGAGAAGTCATTATGACATTTTGATTTCATTAAAAAAAGGAAGCATGCATGAACATATCATTCACAGAAAGATCAATAACATACATTTAGACAGGGTGAATTTCATTTCATACTGAATTTATACTTTGATAGAAAACACTTCTCCTTTTTTCGTGCTAATCTGATTTCCAGTTTGTATCCAGTTTTTGTTTGGCTGCACGCTAAACTCAGAAGACCATCAATTACCAAATATATAAATAAAATAAATAAATAAACTAAGTTTCCTTCAAGCTGTTAGCTGGGCTGGAAAGTCTTTTCAGCACATCACACACAAACTCAACATTTTTGGCTAGTTTCATTCAGTTGTTTATGACAGGCTCCATTATGATTCGTTTTGATCATCTATTATGAAAGATTAAACAAAAAGAATTAAAACAAGGGCCAAGAAAATACATCCTCTCCTCCTCCTTAATCTGCCATTGATACATTTTCTGTCATCTTTGTCATATTTCCACCAGAGCTCTTTTAATTCTGCAGGCTAACAGTCATGTAGAATTTTGTCATCAAGCTTATATTTTTCTCTCATCGTCTTTTCTCTTTCTCTCTCTCTTTTTTTTAAACTGTCAGTCCCATTCTATTTTTAACCAAACAGTAGCCCCCATTGTGTGTGTGAAGTAGTGTTCAGTAGTAGCTACAGTCAAGCTAGCTTTTTGAAAAAGCAGTTACCTACACAATCTACTAACAAAAAGTAGTTAAAATACTTAATGAACCTAAAGTCAGCAAATACTACTAATAAAACTAAATAAGCTTAATTTACATAACTATAGTAAGGAACAGCTATATATTTTGCTAAATGTTAATTTCTGTGCAGGTTACAGCATTTTATCATACTAGCTTGTTGTAACATATTTTCAGTAGCCTACATATGTATTATGCTAATGATGAAATGAATGGCACACGCTACGCATAGGCTGAAACATACTTTGGGTTTACGGCCAAAGTTAGCCGCTTTGCTACTTTGTCTAGCTATTCCTTAACAATAATGTGAATGTTTCCTTAAGAGAGTTAAAACACTTATAGCTGTCACAGCACCATATGATTCTTTTCACACTAAATGGTGTCAGTCGGTAAAGCATGATAACAGCACACACAAACAGAAGAAAAATATGACTTAAAACTAGCATAACCTGGTATGCTTGTGTTGTGGTAGTGTGTGTGCATTCATCTAGCTTTGTCTGCTCTAATGGGCATTCAGTGGAGATCAGACTGACATATAATCAATGAGCATAACCACACACACTTGGCTGATCCTGCATACTGAGCTCACCACAGTGCTGACGTTACCGGTCTACACCACAACATTTCTCAAGGACTTCTTTATTTCTTTAGTTGCTAAAACTAATCACTTAAGAGCAAACGTACTTTTTCCATTTATTGTTGTGGATTCTGTGTGAATAAGCATTTATGTATTGCTATGTTATCAAAAGACAGCAGAGGGCACTGTTAAAACACTCAAGCATTTCAACCAGCTCAAACTCAAGCATTTCAACCAGACAGACAGACACTCACACACACTTGTGTGTAAGGGTGTAGAAATGCCAGACTCTTCTGTATCTGCCACAGTCTGCCGTTTCAGCACACATGTGAGACACAGGGCAGATTATGCTAGCAAGAGCACTTCAGAAAGAAGGTTGCAGTTAACAGGGTCAGAGACAGTGACCTCTCTCCCCTGTCTCAGTGTGTAGAGAGATTTCAAAGGCTGGATCACATTGGTAATCTCAGTTTAAATACACAAATCCCCAGCCTCAGTCCAGTCAAAACTAATACTCACTCCCACACTCACATATACAGATTCTCAGACAGCGTTGTTTGGTTATGTCCCTACCAGATTTAATCCAGATTACCAGACATAAAGTCAAAGTTTTAATCTGAATACTATCATCCTCTTTCAAATACACAAGCAAACACACAACACACTCACTCCTCTAGGGGGTGCTACAAACCAAATGTTTTGGATGATTGTGACAAGATTTGAGACACTATAAGAGGAGATTTGTGTGTGTGCGTGTATGGGAGAAATCATAATGTTAAATATGCTATCTGTAGTCTCAGTTTCGAGGTTAAAAAGCTAACTGTCTTTTTAAAGAAGCAGTTTATAGTACTATTGTTGTTAGATGTTATGATTTAAAATATGTTATTTGAATTTAATCTTGAGTTTCAGGTTTTGGTACTTCCCCTTTCAAGTAGGCATGAGCATTACTTGCATGAATAGAAATAGCGAATCAGTATAAAATGAACTGACTTGCCTTTTAAAGGCAAAATTCAATGGCTGATCTTGGTCTCTTGGACTTGAGAATCCTTTTGAGAGCCGTTTTTCTCTTATTCATGAGTTCACATTTTTATTTAATACTCGTGTGAGATGAAGGTCTAGGGTTAAATACCCTCATGGACTGCTGAATTCATGAAGACTAAAATATTAATACATAATAGAAATCAATAGAAAAAGAGATGACATTTCCCATAGCTCAAACAGTAGAGTGTGTTGCTACACTGTAAAAGCAAAACAAAACAAAAGAAAAAAAAAAAGCTGAAAATATACTGGTAATTTTCTGCCAGGACATTATCCATTAATTTTATGGTCATTTCCATTAACTCTAAAACACAATACAATGCAATGCAAAATTGTCATGGGTTCAGTTGCCAGGGAATGATTGAACTGTATACCTTGAATGCAATGTAAGTCGCTTTGGATAAAAGCATCTTCCAAATGCATAATTGTGAATGAGATGTAGCTGGAGTGGTGGTGGGATGCTGGAAGCATTATCAGTATTGCTTTAGCACAGAAGTTAATATCAAGTAACTTATGTTTCAGATAAAACCGGGCAAGTTAGTTAGTGTATATTCTTCTCTGCCAACAAAAATAGTTCCAAAAGAAGTCAAAGCCATCAAATGTTGTGTGTTGCCAAGCAACGCAAGGACTGGAAGGGAGTATGTGAATGGACTGGAGTGACAGGAGTTCTGTACTGTAACGCCAAGTCCACTCCAGATTTTACAATAGTGAGAGAAATATTCCATGAGGCAGAGAAAATATAGACACTCAGAATTCCAAAACACTTGCTCTTTGGCAAAATCCACTCTGCTCCCACTCAGTAATGCACATATTTATTTCTTATTTATAATTTATTATCTGCATTATGTTGTTAAAATTATATTATTTCCTATTTTAATTTAGTCCTTTTCATTTATTTGAGGATTTGTTCAAATATCTTATTTGTTTTTCTGAATCATTTGGGTAAGCTTCTGTTGCTTTAATATATATGCCACTATTCAGATTTTTTTTTTTTTTTTTAAGTTTTTGAAAAGTCTCTTTTGCTCACCAAGTTTGCATTTATTTAATAAAACAAATATTTAATAAAATGTATTTATTTTATTATTTAATGAAATAAAAAAGTAAATCAGTAATATTGTGAAATTTCAAACAACTAAACAACTCTTATATTTGAATATATTTTAAAATGTAATTTATTATTGTAATGGTCATTTCTGACCATTATACACACATGAAGTGACTGAAGACTAAATTGAAATACACATTTGCTGAATTTAAATTCATACATGAATTTGCTGAAATAGCAAATGCATACAACGCACATCACCTTGGCCAGACACCGGTCATTTTCTTCTCAAATAGATGGTAAATATAATTTCCTCATCCACATAAGAGGGAATGAGACATGCCTGGTCCAAGCTCACAGCCGCTGCGTGCTGTCGCCCGGCTTTCCGATGTCTTTTTGATTTGGTGCAAATTAGGCTGAAAATGAAATATTAACCTCCCGAGAAGCGGGGAGATTCCTTAATTCGCTTTGATCCTTTTTCGGTGCATGTCTCTCCATGCCAGCCTCGTCAAAACAGCATTTAATTGAAGCACTTAAATGAAATTAACTACTGAGAGCACAAAGAGAAGACTTTTAGTTAGAGAGGAAGAGGTCTTCAGCATACGCTCAACTTATTAACAGGGAAAAAATGAAAAGGGTGCGCGGAGTCTGGCTAAAGTGAAATTTGTTATTATATGCAAATGATTTGTGCCTCGTATGTCACAGCATTGGACAAGAAGGCTATTAACAGTCTGGAAAAATAAAGATTTCTCCTGTTGTGTTTCAGCAAAGTCATACAGACTTGTAACAACGTGAGAAGTGAGTAAATGACGATGACAGTAGGTTATTTTGTTGTTTAAGTGAACTGTCTCTTTTTCTCTTCAAATTTGCAGTTTTCATGTCCGCAGTGTTGAAGCTACCCCAGTAACGTGATATTTTCCCCCCCGGAACGTGATTTTTACCGGGGAACACCCACTCACCCCGAAATGCAATTGGGCTAGTTTTGAGTAGCAATTGGGGGGGATTTATTGTGAAAACCTGGCAACCCTGGAGAGCTGCGTGAGTGTGATCAGGTCTGTTTGCTGATCACAATTGTGTGTAAGTGTTTTGAAATCATGTTATTGGTATTCTCTGTGTGTCTGACCCTGTGTGAGAAGCTGGCAGATATCTACTGTTTCTAATTCACCCCGACAATCCGAGTACACCATTCACTCCCTCTTCCATGAACCCGCTCTGACCCGTCTCTTTTTCTCTCTGTCTTTTCCCCTGGCGCCTGTTCTTATACAGACCTTTGTGCTTCAAACAGACAGAGAGATTCACCAAATCCTCCCCTCGTTTCTTTAGGCTTGTGTCACAGAACTCCCTCAGGCAGGACTTGACCTTGTGGCCTTTGGCTGCTAATGAAGGGTCTCAGCCCAGCGTCTGAAGTCCCAGCGTCACCTCTGCCTGTCTCATCCTCAGACAAGCCCGCTGGGTTTGTTCCAGCAGGTACGGCTATTGAACACTTATTGATCTGACATTGGGACTAATCTATCTGAGTCACATCTTGGATTCAATGACCTTTGGAAAGCAATAATTTAAAACCTGACCACACTGCCAAATTCAGCTGCTGGTTTATAGTAACATAGTTGTTCTTCATGGTTCTTTTATGAGGTTAGAGGTAACCCTGTTGGGGAGGAAAAACAAAGCAGTTCTGCTTTTAAAGGGACCCTTGTGAAAAAGAAGTGTGCTTAATTGTATTGAATGTGTACTTGTAGTGTACTTTAAATCTTAAAAATATGTTTTTTTTTTTTTTTTTTAAAGAAAAACTGTATTTGCAGATATTTATTGATAATATGGTAACAATGTATAGGGAACAATTCTCACTATTAACTAGTTGCTTATTAGCATGCCTATTATTAACATATTGGCTGTTTATTAGTACTTAAAGCTCATATACTACATGACCATATTCTACATCCCTAATCCTACCCAATACCCAAACAACTGCCTTATTAACTATTAATAAACAGCAAATTAGGAGATTATTGAGGCAAAAGTCATTGGCAATGGTTTGTTAATAGCGAGAATTGGACCACACTTAATTAGACTTTTAAAAAGTGTGCTTTGTAATAATGTCAAATTAAATGTTTTACTTTAAAGTACATTTTAAATAATTGTTTTAATCTTTTGTTGGGTTTTAAAGAAGTACATATTAACGTGTTAACTATCATAATCACGTAAATTCAAAATACTGTACATTTAACTGTACCAGAATTTTAACTGTAGTGTTATTTTATATTACAGGTTATAAAATGTTATTTTTATTAAATGTTATTTCTCCAAAGATATATTTTAAATTACAACTTAATTGTTACAAATGTGTAATTACAAATATATTTACATACATGACATACACGTATCAACTATGACATTATAATTTACCATAAATGCTTGTCATTACATTCAGCAGTAGTTTTCTATTTCAAATTTCAAAGACTATAGAATAAATTATGAAATTCCATAAAAAATATGTACTTAAGTCTTATTCATTTGGGTCAAAAAAAGCACATAAAAGCATTCATACATTTTCATTTAATTGCAATTAACAGACAATTAAGTGTCCAAAAACATTATATTCAGTTCACACCTAAGTATATTCTATATTTAGTTCACAAAAGCAGCTGTTTTGTCGAATATTTTCGCATATCTTTTCCAAATAATGAAAGTGGATGGGGACCAGGGGCTGTCAGGATCCATAAAGCACCATAAAAGCACTATTTAAGTCACCCATATGATTTTTTTTATTATATTTTTACTATATTCTACATCTTCTGAAGCAATACTACATCCTTATGTGACATTTGTGTGAGACTGTGTGAAATTTAATTGATTATTCATTGAAAATATTGTCTTAAAATGCTTGACAGCCATGGTTACCGTTCACATTTTTGCTTCAAGTATCTCCTGTATTTCACTGAAGTAAGTAATACAGTCATAGAGGTTTAGAAAGACATGAGGTTGAATAAAAGATGACAGCATTTTTACTTTTGGGGCTTTGACGTACAGAGAAAACAAATGGTAATGATACCTAGCATCCTATATTTGGCTATAGGATCTCCATATTGTGTCTTATTCATGGCCTTCAGCTTCTCTAGTATTATATTTACATTTACAATTTTCTGTCTAAAGTGATTTACAGTAAAGTAGACCTCTGGTGTGCCTCACATTGCTAAACACCTGAACCGATACAACGTCTTTCATTTGTCTGCCCGTCCTGCATTTATCCATGCTGACACAGCTCTTCCAGTTACAGCAGAACCTGTCAATTAACCGCCATGGTGATGAATGACATGCTAGTTAAGTGATGTGTTGTGTTGTATTGCCAGTGCGATTAGGTGGCCTCTTGGGTGCTTGATGCAAAAAGCTGCTCAGCATCACACTGAGGTATGGTGTGGCACAGAGCCCTTAACATGCGTGGCATCAGGCAGACGTTAAAATGAAAAGAATGGCACTGCAGGTACAACATATGAGCTGAGCAAACATGAGGACCCATGAGTGTGTGTGTGGACAGGTGTTCACTGCTGGCTGCTCTCTCTTAATTCACTGCTAATTAATGGACTGTGTAATGAGATCATAAACTGATGTGTCAACAGACAGGAGTGTAGAGGGGTGGATGTGTTACAATGCTCTTACTGTATCTTGACAGCAGATGAATGTCAATGAGTTACTGGTAGGCTGATCACAATGGTGTGTGTCACGCTTTTGAAATCAACAGGCAAGTCTTTATTTTGCATTTCATTTTTTTTTCTCAGCCTAGTGTAGATTCATGTTACATGTATTATATAGGTGTATATTTTCAGGGTAAAGACATATAAGGTCTTCTACATTCTTCTATCTTTTTTTTGGGCTTGTAAATGATAACTGCAATATTGTGTTTAGTATCATTGAGATTACTATTGTTTTTAAAATATTTTAGGTTAGTTTTTTTTCTTTTTGTATTTTCTATTTTCATTTAAATTTTAAATAATTTTGCTTAATTTTTTTTTAGTCATTTTGGTTTTGTCATTAATTCTGAAAAATCATTTTAATTAATTTAATTAATTAATTAATTTTATTTGAAGTAACAATTTTTTAATGGTTTAATAAGCCTGCAATATTAAAAATAACATTTCTACATTTCTAAATCTAAAAGTTTTAGATTTAAATTTCTCAATCTAAATTTAGAAAATTTCTACACCTAAATTTAATGTTTTTGAAAGTCTCTTACGATCACCAAGGTTACATGTATTTGATAAAAACAGTAATGTTGTGAAATATTACAACTAAAATGGTATCTAATTTTATTTTAAATTATTTTAATTAGTTTTTTTAAATTCTATTTTATTTGATTCATTTCAGTTTCTATGCTAATATATTTTTTAAAATGTAATTTATTCCTGTGATAAATTTTAATTTAATTTAATTTATTTTATTTGAAGTAATTAATTTCTTAATGGTTTAATAACCCTGCTGCAATATTAAAAATAACATTTCTAAATGTAAAGGTTTTTTATGTTTTTGAAAGAAGTATCTTATGCTCACCAAGGTTGCATGTATTTCATAAAAAAACAGCAATATTGTGAAATATTACAACTAAAAATATATTTAATTTAATTTTACCTTATTTTAATTAATGCTTTTTAAAATTCTATTTTATTTAATTCAGTTCAGTTTCTATGCTAATTATTTTTTTAAATGTAATTTATTCCTGTGATGGCAAGGCTGAATTTTCAACTGCTATTACTCTAGTCTTCAGTGTCACATGATCCTTCAGATATCATTCTAATATGCTGATTTGGTGCTCAAGAAACATTTCTTATTATTATAGATTTTGGGGGTGAAAAACAGCTTAATATTTTTGTGAAAATTGTAGTACATTTTAGATGGATAGATTTTGTGTATGTGTGTTTAACAAAAGCATCAAGTTGTTTCATTTTGTAAATGCTAATTTCTCACGTTATTCAAACTGTGTTGCATAACTAATAAAGCTCGCAAACATAATTAATTTGGTATTAAATGAGGGAAACCTGTTTTATCTATATTTGCATGCCAGCAGCGTGTTAAAACATTTCAGTCCTCTGGAGTGCTGAACATCAGTCTCACGCTCATTTCCCAGCCTTCCCTCCCTCTTCCTTCTTCCCTCCACCTTTATCTTCATTATTTCATTATTTCTCTTTCCTGTCTTCCCATGCATTATGGTTTTCTGCACAGTAAAGATGGGTTTATTCAAGTCATTTAAAACATGCACGCTGCACTACCAAAACAGTAAAAAGCTTTCACTGGAAATGGAACGATTCGGGCTGATTCAGTTATCGCTTTGCTGGATTCAGTTCAAAGGATTCATAAAGACAGTAACCCATCTTTGTGAGTTATTCATTAAAAGAACCAGATTATATGAGTCATTCATTTGGGAATCAGGCTACACTGATTCTCAAGTTTAGGATCAATGAGATACATTTATAATTTTTATAATATTCTGTTTTAGTTTTTATTTTTATGTTAATTTTTTTGTAATTTTGTTGTGTTTTTGTCAGTGTTACGGAGCCGACGAGACGAGAGGCGTGCGGATCCATTTGCAGGGCTTTTATTAGACAGAAACGTGGTTACAAAAGCAAGGTTCATGCAAATGGCAAACAGGCACAACACAGGCAAGACAAAGAGTAGTCCTAGGGCAAGAGTGGGTCTTCGATCGGCGAACAATATCCAATAGGGCAAGGCAGAGAGATAATCCAGGTACACGAGCGGGAGTCCAAGAGAGGTGCAAACGGAGTCCGAAACGGCAAGGCAAGGGTTAATCCAAACTTGGGGCAGGCTGCTAACAGACGAGACGAGATAAACCAGGCAAGGATCAGGAAACACGAGAAAACAGGCAAGGCAAGACTGATTACTAAATTGGCTCCGTATCGCTTGGAGAGAGATATACGCTATACAATACTCGGCGCTGACAGAGAGGAAGTCCATAGTTTATGTAAGATGTGTGACTGGCTGCAGCTGAGTGTAATGAGTGCAATGGATTGTGGGGACTGAAGTCCAGTGTAAGTGTTATAGTCTGTGCAGTGTGAGAGTCTGTATGGTAACAGAGCGACCTCTTGTGGAGAGTGAGCAGAAGGGCAGGCACAGGATTCGTAATAGTCAGTTAGTTTACATTCATTTAAAGCTGCAGTCCGTAACTTTTACCTCTTTGTCGCCCTGTATGTTTGAAAACCTGGAATTGCAGTTTCTTGCGGAATTATCTTCAGTGCGCGGGGTTGTGATCCGGCGCGGATGAATCTAATGTTTTGAGGTGAATGTGTAGTTGTCAGTCACTGCACCGGTGTGGATATTTACTGCCTATGTCTTGGAATATATGACCCAAATCTGAATTTTCACCGTAATTTGCCATCTTAACAAGTAAGTAACAAGTCTGCCATGTTTGTTGTGCCCAACTGAGGAAAAAAGCATTACAATAAATCACGCTACCAACAGTGATTAAATCTAAAGATCAGTTAGCTCATATCACATCTAACTGTGCAAAGTATTATTATTATAATTTGTTCTCAAATTATTAATGTTAACAACATCAGCATTGCATGGCTATGAGTATAGTATTAGCGTGTAGATTTAAATTTCTGTACAGTCTAATATCTAATTGTCATACCATTCAAATTTCATATTAAGAAATTCTTTTAATCCAAAAAGCAAATTAATCTTCCTTCAAACTGGTTCTATTTAAAATACAAAAACTTGTGTAATCCCACGTTGACTATCTGTAATCAGAACCACATTTAAAACTGGAATATAATTTAATTTCATTCACGTGTTTCATAAACACATAATCCTTTCTGGATTACAATCCGCTATCAAAATGATAAATTTAATTATTCGAGCTGCTGTGAGAAAAGGCTATAAATGATCCTCACGTGCCATAGCCTAGTAGCCGGGAAAACTTCTTCATGTTTACAGATGTGACGTAATGACGCAGTGCCATGCTCGAATTTCCCGCGGAAACCTACCCGTGCCACTCAAATTAGAAAACATTATTATAAGATAACCGTTGTGAATCGGGCTAAAGTAAGGCGATAGTTTTGAACACTGGCTGGTTATGTACTTTCTCAAATATTGATTTCGGATCACTTTTAACCAAAAAAAGTTACGGACTGCAGCTTTAAAGAAACAGAAATGTGTGTGTTTTTTAATGTTTTTAGTTTTAATTTTATAATCACATTGTATGTTGTCTTTGTCTAGATTCCATAGCATTCACAGATTGCAAGCTTACATCCACATTTAACATAAGATTTCTTCTGAACTGAAAGTCCAGCAGGAAACAGGGCAACACATTCAAACGCTCTGCAACCAGATATTTTAGTGTGATTGTTCCAGGTTAATGAAGTGAGATAAAGACGCTGAGGTGGATGCTTCTTCTACCTGCTCACCTGAGTTTGATTAACCTGTCAGCAGAGCTGGACTGGGACAAAAAATTGGCCCTGGCACTTTTTGGTCCAGGCGGCCCACCACCACATATACATATACATATATACATATATATATATATATATATATATATATATACATATATATATATATATATATATATATATATATAGATACATACATACATATATATATATATATATATATATATATATATATATATATATATATAGATACATACATACATATATATATATATATATATATATATATATATATAGATACATATATATACATGTAGATATGCATCATTACTCCAGTCACATGATCATTCAGAAATCATTCAGATTTTCTGATATGCTGCACAAAATAAATTTATTATTATTATTATGTTGAAAACAGCTGAGTAGAATTTTTTCATGTTTCTTTGATGAATAGAACGTTCAGAAGAACAGCATTTATCTTAAATAGAAATCTTTTGTAACATTATAAATGTCTTTATCATCATTTTTTATCAATTTAAAGCATCCTTGCTAAATAAAAGTATTAATTTCTATAATTTCTTTCCCAAAAAACAAAACAAAAATTATACTGACTCCAATCTTTTGAATGGTAAAGTGTATAATGTTACAAAAGCTTTTTTATTTCAGATAAATGCTGATCTTTGGATCTTTCTGTTCATCAAAAAATGTACTTTATTGTTTTAAATATTGATGATGATGATAATAATAATAATAATGATGATGATGATGATGATGATGATGATGATGATAATAATAATGATAATCATAATAATAATAAATGTTTCTTGAGCAGCAAATCAGCATATTAGAATGATTTCTGAAGGATCATGTGACTGGAGTAGCCTAATGATGCTGAAAATTCAGCTTTGAACACAGAAATAAATTACATTTTAAAATATATTGAAATAGAAAGCAGTTATTTTAAATAGTAAAATATTTCACAATATTACTGCTTTTGCTGTATTTTGGATCAAATAAATGCAGGCTTGGTGAGCAGAAGAGAATTCTTTAAAAAAAACATTCAGCATCTTACTGTTCAAAAACTTTTGTCTGGTAGTGTAGATATGTATCATTGCATCTAGAAGGATAAGAATAAAACGTCAGGTCCAACAATATCGCGTCTTTTCGAATTTAAATGTAGATTTATTCGCATTGGCCCATGGAAACTTCTATGAACACACTTGACTTGGCCAAAAAATCGCGGGGGACGAATTTACGTTTTATGAAAAAGTGTTTGCGTATTCTACACTCGTGGCGCGCACACACATTAGGATAGGTTAGATGCCTGCCTCCGTTGCGAGCCCCTATCAAGCACTTAACCAATTCAACTGCTCTCCTCTCCTCCTCCTGCCTGGCTCTTTGGCCCGCATCACTCACCGCAGAGCAAGCCTGTTCTTGATAAAGCTCCCAGCAGGCACCAGACGTCTATGTAACGTCAGGTTGACGTTGGACATGACGACGGACAGACGTTGCATTTTAGTTGAAAATGAAAATCGGGTTGACGTCAATATTTGACGTCAATTTGACATTGACTTAACGTTGGATTTTGGGTTCAGAACCTAAAAACAACAAAATCTCAACGTCAGCTGACGTCGGTATTGGACATCAATTTAACATTGACATTAGACGTTGAATTTACGTTGAATTTTGGTCACCCGACGTCGCAACCGAAATTTAACCAAATATCAACGTCTTATGACATTGTGTGCCTGTTTTATGCCTGCTGGGCTGCTGTGAAAACATGGGAAAAACCGATGTGGAAGAAGTTGGGGTGAAGCGATCTTTATATAGTCGGAGCAAAATACTTCATTGCTCCGTCTATAGCGCATTGTGATTGGATGGTTTACGCTGTCAATACAGGAGACAAACCAATGGGCCACTGGCTGCTCGTTGTCCCTGCGTGATGGTCCTTGTCAAAAAAAAACAAAAAAAAATACAACAAAAAAAAAAATTAAAATAAAATTCTGTCAGCCCCTTCAGTGCATCGGCCCACCGGGAAAATGCCCGGTATGCCCGATTACCAATCCAGCCCTGCCTGTCAGCTTGGTTAAATGTTTCTGTTCACTCACACACTGACCACCCTGTCACTTTATCTCCAACAGGGTCCGCAGGAGTTTAATTTACACTGTCAGAACGGCCCACTCATGCGCACTTACACACATACACACAACATGCCCATAGAGGTGTGGAGCCGAGAAGTGTCAAAACAACAAGCAGACAGGGCATCACTCAAGAGTCTAACACATTTATGCCACAAGACCGCTCCTATTTCTCTCTTATTCTCTGTCTCACTCACACACACACAGAGATAAAACATTTCTATTGATAGTAATAGTACACCTCTTCCCCTCTTGGTTGCAGCATAGGTTTTCAAAGCACTGACCATGACTTATATCTGCTACACTGATGAACAAGAACAAAAATCGACTAGTGAAGCCAAGTCGTTCACATAAACACTCAGAGATACACACAGGTAGCCTATAAAACACATACTAGCATTGAAATGTAGCATATTTAAATATAAATTAAGACATTATTTAATCCCTTTTGCCTTTTCCTGTTATATACTTACTCTTTCACAATTTTTGCTGAATTAATGGCTAGTTCGTTAATCTCATTCATATGTTTTCACACTATCTGCATACACCCCACTGACAGTTAGTGTTATGGGTAGGCCTTCATGCTTACCGTTTTTTTTTTGTTTTGTAAAAAATTGTCACCTTGTAAATAGTTACATTTTCTCAACAGATCAGGTTGTTTTTTTCATCAAGCTAAATGGAAGCTCATGTTATATGCAGACATACATCATTTGCGTTTAACATGTTGACTTAGCCTAAAACACGCACTACCCATTTGATATAGAGCGCTAAAGCAGCTTTGTGTCCTTTATCAAGTACAGTCTTTCCCAAAGGAGCAATTAAAAACAGCTGCACATGAAGCTGCTACTACAAACGGCCTAAACGTCTGACTAGCCAAACAAAGCAAAAATATTCATGCTAATATATCCCTCTACACAAAACCCAAGTTGCTATATTTTTTATTCCATCTGTTTTATTGTGTTAGTATTTATAACCCATTATATGCGAGTACAGACACGCTGTGTATTTCCCTTCTGAATTATCTGACGGTATTGTATCAATAGCTTTCATCTTGACTTTTCCCTACCCCAGAAAATCCTATTAATCATCATAACACTCCAATATCTATGTCTTTCCTTTCTTCTCCTCCTTTCCATATCTCTTTATCATATTCTTCCTGTTCCTTCTCTCTGTCCCAATAAGCCCTTGTAGAATAATGTGTGTTAAGACCTAGACATCACTTCACTTTCATTAGGGAAGAGTGCTTCTCTTCCTTCTTTAATGAGTTTCTGGGGGACAACAGCTGCCCCAATGTGACGGCTGCTTTATATGAACCTGATTTATGAGGCATTTACACAGGAAAAAAGGAGAGATGACAATAGAGAAGGTGAAGGAGAAAGAGATAGAGACAAAGTGAGATGGAAACGGAGAGAGAGAGCCATGTCGAATTCTCAGGGGTGATATAAAGAAGAAAAGCTGTGATTAACTCCCATATCTGATCTGTTATTATTCTCTCCCAAATGAAAATCCGGACGTGAGGATATATAAATCCCCTCGACACACTTGCACACACACACACACACACACACACACACTATCAGGCACAAATAACTCACCCCTATTAGCACTTCAACCCACCAGCAGAGTTCCACCTGTGACATTGCAATGATGTGTGTTTGTGCGTTGATAACTGACAGGAAATGAGGATTTTGAGCTGTTGTGTGTAATTTAAATGCACAAGAAGAGAGCGTGAATGCTTGATATGATAGTATGAGATTGAGGGCATGTTCCTTTAGAGATTAAATCGCAACTGAGATGTGAAGAGACAGTAAGTCAGATGTTCACATTTTTTAGATGTACAAAGTAAATGAAGTTTTGTTATGTTAATGGTTCTTTCTCTGACTGCTCTGCTTAGGGGCCATTCACACAGAATGCATTTTTGCATTTAAAAATGCATTGTCAATTTCTTTTGTGTTCAGATGCCTGATATTAATCGTGTGAAACAGTTATGGGAAGTGATAATACCAAATCATTTCAATGATGGACTTTGTCTCAGGCATTTAAAAGTTATTAAAACAACATTTGAAATGGTGTGTGATGAGATTGGATAGCGTTTTATGTGCATTTTTAGAATTTATGCACATCCTGGTCTTTCCATCCAGTGTTTTTTTTTAATGCAACATCCCAAAATTCGCATAAAAGTAGGTGGATGGAAGCATAGCTGTTGATGAGTCCTGCGTTTTACCCAAAGTTGAACATTTTTCAAGTTTTTACAATTTTAAATGTTTTTTAAATTGAGGGTTAGCTGCATTTTTAGACGCATACGCAAGACACTGCAAAAGACACAAATGTGTTCATCTAGCACGTTTACACTGAAAAACAATGAAAAATCTACATACAATTCAATCACTGTAGTCCAGTTCATTGTAATGAATCAATCAGATACAGTTCAAGTGTAGTCTGATTCCCAAACAAATAACTCAAATAAATTGATTCTTTTTAATAAAACAAAATATGAGACTTTAAATTATTGTAGCTGCTAATTTGATGTTTATACGACAACATGTAGCAATGCACTTTAGATGTTTTGTTAATAATATAATTATTTAAAAAATAAATGAATGAACAATGTTACTACATATTTTGGTTGTATTCCGATTACTGGATTGCATTATGCTAAAAAAGACAGTGCCAATGGGTGTATTATTTACACCGTGCATGCAAATCAATAATGAGCATTCAAGCAAGTTAGACATTGTTTTCAGTGATTGCGATTCCTGTATATTTGTTACTGTGATGTGCCATCTCTAAATAGGCAAATTAACCATAATGTAATTGGCTCATATTATGAGATTGGTTGGGTCATTCCATATTGCATGGCGCTGTGGGGGTGTCCCGTTCACCAGTGCACTAATTCCTAAACACCCATTAGAAAGCCGTTTAGTGCATGAGAATGAGCTGTAAAATATCGCAGAGGTTGTCAAGAGTGGATTTATTCTGCTGTTTGGTGTCCATGGGGACTATCCTACACTACCAGTATTGTGATAAACACGGACCTGGAGAGGAGTTAATGGGCTCATAAGCTCGGCTTATAGGTCTGGCTCTGTTTGTTCTATCAGATGGGGTGAAGTCCAATGAATTTATAAGCAGTTCATACTGTAGCCTGGGGGCCACTCCAGTTACACGGCCACTCCTGCTGGTCAGCCATTCAGTCTGACTGAATGTGCTAAATACATACAAATACAGATTTCAAATGGCACAATTGGCAGGTTTTCATTCCGTTATGTTTGTTCAAGTTGTTCTGCTTGTCTGATTGTTCTGTGATGTGATGCACTTTGCAACACTCTCCTGTAAATCAGTTGTGGAGTGCTTTACTTGTGAGGTGTCAGGTGTGGAGGTTATGGAGGTCATCAAATTGATACTAGCAAGGAGTATTGACATACATACAGACAGTTTGAATTTGCCATCAGTCAACAGGTCTTAAAGAGACAGATGGCACTCTTGCACATTAGCCTTTGAAATGGAATTTTTAATCTTTTCTTCTTCTGTTATTGGTTGGTCAATACTTAATTAGTGTGAGGAAGGGGAGGAGTCTATCTTTCCTCAACTAACAGACCTTTATAGCAAAACACATATAAATACACTGTGTTCTTAATTGAAAGGAAAAGAATGTAAAAATGCTACAGTAAAAAAACTGTTAAATGATTTACTGATAGTTACCTTACCATACAAGGGGAAAATTTAGATTGATTATATACACAACTGTCGCAACTGTCATATACACAAGTCAGTAAGTGGTTTATTTATTTATTTATTTATTTATTTTTTGAGCAAGGATGCATTAAGGTACGACAGCGTTTTAGTGGAACTTTAAAAAATATGTAAAAAAATCTATGATTACGAGATTAAATTCATAATATTTTGAGAAAAAAGTCAAAATTACGAGTTGTAGCAATACGAGAATAAAGTCTAAATATTTTGAGAATAAAGTTGAAATTATGAGAATAAAGTCGAAATATTTCGAGAATAAAGTTGAAATTGTGAGAATAAAGTCAAAGTATTTTGAGAATAAAGTCAAAATTAAGAGAATAAAGTCGAAATATTTAAAAAAGAGTGAAGTTGAAATTGTGAGAATAAAGTCGAAATATTTAGAAAATAAAGTAAAAATTATTAGAATAAAGTCTAAATATTTTGAGAATAAAGTTGAAATATTTTGAGAATTTCAACTTTATTCTTGAAATATTATAACTTTAATCTCATAATCTTAGAATGTTTTATTTTTTAAAGTGGCACTAAAAAGCCATCGTATAAAGTAGACTTAATGAGAGACATAAAATTAAAATAAAACATTTTTTTAAACAAAACATACATTTTAACAACAAGTAAAATCTAAAAATAGTATTCACCCATTTTCATCAACAAGGAAATGGAGTTGTGTACATATATTTAAAGTACAATTTTGTCAAATACAAGTGACCTTTATTTATGGTCAAAGTATCAGAATGCTGTTGTATAATGCTTTTAATGCAGGTTTTTTTGCAATGGTCTTTTGTAAATAACAACTGTTGGGAATTCAGCTGCAGTTGTAGAGGACAACTTAATTAATACCCAAGATCAAACAACAGGGATTATTGGACAGTATAGGTCAAGACTCATCCTGTTGTTGAGGACATTATTTAGACACTAAATAGAACAGGAAGATTGATAAAGGATATTATATTGTATTCATCCAAAGAAAGTTGATGCAATCAGTGCAGATATGACCAGATTACCAAAAGGGAAATCAAACCCCTAAACCCTTGGTCCTTGTCTATTGTGCTGCAGCACCATGGACAGCACCACACTGAAGCAACTTGGCTGGCTGGATGTCAACCATTCACAGCTGCATCCTCTTGATGCTCATCAACGACAAGGACAAAAGGAGCACTGACATCTGTGTCTGATGAGTACAAGCAGAGGACACGTGCCCATGCCAGATTCTCCTTTCGTCTCTTCACAGCGAGTGACTGGACCACCAGTAATTTCACATCTGCGTCGCTGTTCAGCTTCACTGAATGTACAGTATTTTAAAGAAATATAGCAACAATAGTTTCACAATCTAAAATAACTGATATATTGTTGAAGTGTCAAACAATAATGGAACATAGTTCATAATTAATGTGATGAACTACACCTGTGATTATTCTGCAAGGACACCTATGAACTTGAGGAAATAACTAACATATATCCACAGAAAAATCACCTTGATAACGGGCAAAAGTCCTTGCAGAAAAGTTAGCTCTAAGAAAAGCATTTTTTTTACAGTTGCACTTGGTTTGATATTTTATAACTAATGCAATTAAATTCATTTTTAGATGCTCATGTGCTTTTTGGGGCCACTGTATATGGATAAGACTCAATCTGTCATACGGAAGTTAATTAAACCTGTTATTAAGTATATTTCTGCTTGAATACACCATAGTGTGATCAAACCATATGGAAGACCATCCCTAAGGTAACCATGCTGATCCTTTGATGTTTATTTTTGCTGATCTCTGTCCTCAGAGACAAAGCGTTAAAGCAATTCTGTGATGCAGTTGCACACATGCTAACAAACTGATCTATTTTGAAAGTTATGACTTTGTGAGAAAAAAGAAAATAACTAGTATTAAAGGAATACTGAAAAAAAAAAAAAAAAAACCCAGGAGGAGTTTGTGTATTCATCAGAACAGATTTGGAGAATTCCAGTGGATCCTCTACAGTGAATGGGTGCCGTCAGAATAAGCATCCAAACAGCTGATAAAAACATCACAATAATCCATGAGTAATCCGCAAGTTCATAATTTAGACAATTTAACTTAAAACCTCTATCCATAATATGGCTTTCACCAGTGGAAAAAGTGTCTGAATCAGGAGAGAAATATGCACAGATCAAGCACTGTTTACAAGCAAACACAGTTCTAAACAAATATGTCAGTAGATTTTGATGTGAGAGGACAATAGAGGATGGACTTTATTTTGTCAGTTGATCTATCCATGGTTGCTTGCTCACATTTGGATTTCTTCCTATATGTTGACATGCTGATTTTCATGTTTTTGTTTTACTTTCTTTTTTTTTTTTTATTAACTTTTATTCACTCTGTAGTAATTAAATTCCCCTTTTTATGTTCTACTTTTCAAAAGGAATATTACCAATTTGTTTACCCACTGAGGAGTCATTACCCCCATGCTGGAAAGGGACCTTACCACGAAGGGAAAATTGACTCTCTCTATCTTTACTCTCGAAAACAGACAAAGAGCCAACAAGTAATAAAAGTACACCAAAAACAAGCTTGTTCAATCTGCTCAGTTTCTGATAATTTTACAAAAGTACTGACAATCACACACATATAAATATTGTATAATAAAGCAAAAATGGGAAAAAATAAGAGTATAACCTACCAGTCTTTACACAGCAATTTTACCCAAAGCTTTCCCTTTCCTCCCTATAACACCCTGCATTTGACAGACGGATGCAGTGAGCTTTACAGTGGTGAAAATCGTGATGCTGCAGGCTGTAACTTTCTAAACTCATGTGACAGTCTAGCACACACAGTCTATTAAGGAGGACTATCTATAAGATATACAGTCAAACCAAAAATTATTCAGACACCAGATATAATTTTTGATACTTTTTTACTAATGGGTGCAGGACACTATTCATTTATGTAAGGATAGCAAAATAAAGTAAACTGTGACATATTACACCCAAAAATCCTTCATACAGTGGAATACCAGTAAAATTGCTAAATTTGGGACCAAAAATTTGATTTGACACTTTGACCTGACCATGTTTTGTTACATACCTTTCTAGCAAAGTTATCTGACATTATCAAGATTAATTTGTTCTGACACATTTTAACTCTTGAGTTCTTGTCATATTTTATTACCATTTTCTAAACTATAGTGAATAAACTGTGATAATGTGAGAAATGTTGAAGCTGTCTGAATAAATTTTGGTTTGACTGTATATAAGATCAAAAATAAAGATAAATATAGGACGTATTGTCAATTCAACCCAAATGTTTAATTCGTGGTGACAGTACTGTAAAACAGAGTTGAAATGAGTGTGAAGCATCCGTCACCCAGAAGCATCTTGCTAAGGCACATTGCTCACTGTTCTCCGAGTTGACAGGTCATGTGACTCAGCAGAGGGAATGTTCTCTTTCCTCTGTGATAAATAGACACATTTTGAATGTATATCTTTTGCAATGGGGTCACAGAGGGGTGATCTCACATTGCTCTGTTAGTTTGAGCAATTCAAAACAGTCATTTTCGTCATTCTGTTTGGTACTTGGTGCTATATTTATATTCTGACTTGCAGAATTGGCATATATTCAACTTAAATCTCACTAAATAGTTTTATCCTACTGACCAGTGGGAGTGCTTACAGTGAAATGCAACAGGCATTTAGTAGAGGTGAGAAAATGAGTTTAATATCCACCTTTTAATCAATGTTCTAGACAAGCTTTGTTTTATGCTGTTATATCATTCATGATATCACTTTGAGGAATTTTGTAAATATTGAGGGTCTGTCGCAGATTTGTCACCAAGAGACATAGTTTTGTCAGAATAGTTTAGAAACAGACGGTCCAAAACGGAAGACACATGAACAGGAAATGTCTGGCTGAGCGAGCAGGCTAATTAACTTGAAAAACTATAAAAATGTAAATTTGCAATTTGCTACCACAGGCAGCTAATTAACTGCAGTGGGACAGTTAGGAGCAAATTTAATTTGCTAAAGGAAAGTGGAGAGGGGGGAAATATAATTTCCCTGGACCGATCGATTGGACATCGTAGAATACTTACTGATGTACAAGAGAGAAAAAACAAAATAAACAAAATAAAAAATAAATAAAGGTAAAATTCTAATAAAATATTAATACATAAATAAAAATTAAAGAATGAGAAAAAGGATGGTATAGGGAAGGAAAAAAGTGAGAGAATGAGCTGTAATCTGAGCGTGACCTGTGTTGTTCCTGTGTGCAGTGCGACCAAACAGACACATTCGCACATCCAGTCGCCATGCGCTGCCTCAGAGAACAGGTATATTACAGTGTCTGTCTAAATCATCCAGGTCAGTTCATGCCTGTAGCCTCTGTTATAGGTGAGGTCACATGACCCCTGAAATGATTCTACAGTCAATCCTCCGCAAAGCAGCGATTCGAGGTTAGCACTTTATCAGGAGTTCCAAGAAAAACAGCTCTGTTTGTGTCCAAATTGGGGTGTTTGCATGGGCCAGGGAAGTGTTTCAGTGCACCAGTGAGCGATCTCAAAGACAGAGAGTGCAGAGAGATTGAGAACCAACTCCCAAAACGGCCTCGAACAAACACAATAACAGTGCGGTTATGATAATGAGATTTAATTACAATACGAGCTCAGCTGTTGTTTTTGTACTTTGCCTTGTGGGTTCACATTTAGTGTGAGTGTTGGGGGGGGAAAGCTAGCTTTATGGGTGTTTATTGAGCTTTTTTTTAGCAAAACGCAGTGCTGAAGATTTGAGATGCAATTTTAGCAGATGGAAACAGGAAGAACCAGGACGCCGATGCTTTTATTGGGCCATGAAAAAGATAATCACCCCCAAATGTCTGATTTCAGAGCAACCCAAAACCACTCAGTACTTTGCATGTTAATGCACTTTACTGGTGTGAGTAATACCAGAGAATTGAAGTGTGTTTGTTTGGGTCAAGTTTTGCTTATAGTAAAGCCTCAAATCATGCATATTGTAGGTGAGATGGCTTATTAAACATATTAAATAATGTGGTCATGAAAATGTTACAATACAAAACGGTTTCTGCAAGGGTTTCAGTACATTTTGAATACATATGTATCTTTTTTATAACACTATTGAGCCTACGCAGCATTTCGTATAACTGCGAAACATATTCAGCACAGTTAGCTTCAAGCTAGCTGGAGCTCTGAGAGAAGACAGGCTGCCAGGACAAATTTACAAGCAGCTATTTATCCTTTTCTTTCCTCCTCCTCTCCCTCTCTCGCTCGCTCTGTCCTCCCATGGCAGTAGCTGCAGTTTGTTATCTTTGCAGCCCTGTAAAAGTTTTATCTCGTAGAAGGAGAGGGATGACCCTGTCAGGCGGTGGTCTGACTTATGGGCCGCTGTAAACAAAGCAGAGAAAGGAGATTAATAGCTGGGAGTGGCATTTGGATGGAGGATTCTGGGACAGAAAAGCAGCAGCAGGTAGGATGCTGTCTTATCCGGCCTGTGGCCCTGAGCCCTGTGAGGGGTAGATCAGAAATGGAACAGCAAATAGCTACTGGAAACTTAGAGAGTTAGACATAAGGGTAGTTGAAGGACTGTAAAAAACATTGAAAGTAAGCTGAACTTTCAACCAATCTTTTGTTTGTGTGTTTGTGTGAGAAGGCAGAGAGATGTACAGAAGCCAAAAGCTTTGTGTTTTTAACTTTTGAGTTACCCAGTTATATTGTTGATGCTGAAAAGCTACTATTACAGTATCTTTCTAATGGAACTGGGCACTTTAGACAAAGCCATTATCCTAAGCAAACAAAAGCATCTGAAATTTAACAAGACTAACAAAACACTGTTGATACAGCAAATGCGCGATGTTAATCAAAATGCATCCATTAAACCGAACAATTAAAATGTTTGCTGCAGTAAAAGCCTAGCCAAGAGCAGAATAATGTTTTAAAATTGCGTCTTCTGATGGATCCCCTAAATGAAATCAGTAACAAAGGAAAACACGACAATAAAAGGGTATGTGATTGGAATTGCAATCCCATACAGCATCTTTTAACTAGTCTCAAATGGGTGTGACCCATTATCTCTATCTATGGAACCGACAGAAGTGAATATGCCTGAGGTCTGAATGCGAATTATTTAACAGATGTTCTGAATAAAACAGGTGTAGCTACAGCCTTTCACCAGGGCTAATGAAATCCCATGGCTCACAGAGAGGAGAGGACCAACAGTATGATTGCGAGTGTGAGATTGCTTTTACAGTTCAACAAATAAGAAATTAATATTGAGTAACTGATTTTAGACACAGTTTTGCAATGAAAATATTTCCAAACGATGCCATAGCAGAACCCATTCCTGAATTAATCAGTGCGTTTGAGCGAATCAGTTTAAGTGAATGATTCAATGACTTGTGAGGTTTATAAAGACTGTGTCCCAATTTGCACCCTATATGTCCTAAATAGTATTCAAGATTAGTAGGTGAAATGATTTAGAGATGGTATGCGAATTGCGATGCAGGGAGTTGTTTCTTTCCTGAATGAATCAGTGTGTTTGAACAAATCATTTGAGTGAATAATTCATAGGCTCCTTTACAAAGACCTTTGCCAATTTAACTGTTGTATAATCATAAATATAAGCATTACATTATGTAATAAACAAATCAAATTCACTAAATGTGTGAAAAATACTTTACTAACAACAATAAAATGGTCAGTTTAACTTCAGACGGGCCATGTGTCACTTTCAGACAGCATGCAGTAATTTATTATGTAGCCTAGAGTATTGTATTTTGTAATTGTCTTTTCAACATAAAACCAAAACAAACCATAGCCTAATCATTTTATTCCACGTAAAGTGTGCTGAACTTTTCTAAATTTTATGCGTCTAGACAAAAGAGGTATTAACTCAGCAAATAAGCTATTATAATGGAATCAGTCCCAGCCTCCCAAAAGTCTTTTGTGGAAATGATAATTAATATTTTAAAGGCTTCATGATGCAGAGAGAAGTAAATAAATAAATAGAAACAGAGGAAGCTGAGCATTCTGGGGTTGTATTGGGCAGGAATTGAAAGAGAAAGTGAGAACACAGGAAACGCTGCGCTGAGTTCATGCCAAGGCAAAGAAAAAGCAGCCGATGAGAAGTGTTTATTAATTTTAGCCCTTTTTTCTGTGTAATCGCTCGTGAAGGGTGTTTACTGAGTGAAGCGATGAAGACGCAAACATGGTTTGTACAAAGCTTCAACAAATGGACAAATTTAACAAATCTCTTTAAGAAGAGAGCTCCAAAGGGAGCAATTAACCTTCCAAATTTAAAGAACAGCTGCAGGGTTTGGCTGTTCAATTTTGAAATACAGCAACCTGAGGGGAACTGTTTAAAGTTTTAATAATCATTTTCATTATGAAGTGTGCACACTCTTCACGGCTTTGCTTCAGTGGATAAGTGCCTTGGGTGGCCCAAACCAAACACACAGTATGTTTTGAATTAATCTTCCACTTTCACACACCAATATCTTCCTAAACTTCATATTTGTTAACTATGAGCTTGATATATATATGAGTATGATATATGATACAAATGCGACTACAGTGCAATATTAAAAATGCATATTAAATGACATTTTCTTACAAATATTGCTCATATTTAAAATACTTTTTGCCAACTGCTTTGACAGACAAAAACACCCTGGTGAGGAGCCGCTACAAATATATCAGCAGAACCATAAAAAAATAAAATAAAAAAAACTTTGTACCATGAACACCTCAGACTAGTGAGTTTTTTAAGTGAAGCCTTTGGCCCTTTTTCTGGCAAGTAACCAGGGAGAAATTCTTTGACAGCAGAGATGTGCCTGAAAGTAGTGTTTTCACACAAATATTTTATCTATTTTTTGCCACAAATATTCTTTTTAAGAATATTTACTTTTTTGCCAAAGGCAGAGAAAGAGAGAAAATTGTGGAAACCACCAGTCTACCTGCATCCATGCTAATTCAAAGGCTGCTTTGTGAACCACAGTGTTGACCATGAAATACACATTTAAAATTCTGCTCAAATTGTGAAAAACATCAGTGCACTTAATATTTAAGATGATTTAAATGGTGGGCTATTGGATTGCTCTGTCTCGATCAATCTTAAGTAGGGCTGAGGGTTGAGTAAATGTTGAAAAAACATTGTGTACCTTATGAATAGAGAGTAGAAATCATCTTTGACAGAGATAATGATTCTACGGGAAGTGCAGAAACACGCTGGATGTGAATTCTCCTGCTTGGACTTTGACTGAATGAGAGCTCTGTGATGCTCACAGACAATTTATCCCCCTGAGGAAGACCTAGCTGACTCTTCATAACAGCTGATCTCTGCAAGATTTATTAAAATGCTGTTTACTGGGAAATTGCTGAATGAAAATATTAAACTGCTCTGATGTGGGCTCAGTAGAACTTAAATCAAATAGAGTGTACATCACGATGGTTCTGGCAGGGATATTTTGTGCACACAGCATAAAGATGAAAGAGAAAATCATTCTTGCTGTCTGTGTGAACAGTGTCGTTGGTACTTCAAGAAGTTTCTCAGATTAGTTTTGGCTCCCACAGGTGAAGTTATGGTCAGCAAACCCAGAATTGTTAGACCAGCACTGCAAACTAACAACATCCCCAGATAATCTGGAACTGCCTATAAGAGCAGTAAGACCACGTTCATTCCACTGTGAGAAAGTTGGAAATACCATATCATCAAGGTCTGCTTGACTGAGTTTTTGGCCTAAAACTGTTTTGGCTGGAGTATCTATGATGAAATTTTGAAATATGACAGAAAAAGAAACAAATCTCATTTCTCTAACCACTGAGGACGTTCGTTTGTTCAGAGAAGTCATATTGACTTTGCCTCAACTCATGCATGTTGGCATTCTCCTTATTTAAAGAGAATAAATATTATTTAGCTCATTCTGCTGCTGGAGGACAAACATTAAAGCTGCGCATCTCAAGCGAGAACAATAAGAGCCATGTTTTTAAATCCCTGTCAGCACTTTCATTTTATAAGGAAAACACAATAAAAGCACTAGTCCGCTGGGCGTCGCAAAGGTTCAGTCTTTGGGCTCTATAATAGAGGAGTTTATATGAAATTACAATCACATTGGTTTTTAATATGTAAACACAAGAAGGTTATGAGTCACAGGAAAATGTATGAAATTTTGTGCTGAGCAAACTGCTAAAAATAAATATGAGCTTAAAAGACCCATGAATTGGTAAAATTTAATTTGATCGAGGGTGAGTCATCTGTATGTTTGGCTTGTTTAAAAGTGTTCAAATCTGCTAAAAATAAATTTTGTTAATGGTTAGGGATACATTAGCGTATAGAAAGGGTTGTAACAGAATACATATATTCAGAATCCAAAAATAAATTTGTTTTATAAAATGGTTTGAATTCTCGCATATGCGCATTGTTACTAATATGTTTCCAGAATGCACAATACCATTGCAAAAAAAGTAATAATTCACTTGTGATCTTGCAGTCTGAATTGTACCTGATATGATTATAAGACTTTGTACCACAAAACAATGGAAAGAAAACAGAAAACATGTTATTCTGCACACACACACACACACACACACACACACACACACACACACACACACACACACACACAAAAAACACCAACACAACTACAGCGGCTCTGGACTGGACAGTCCCATTTAGCAATGCTCAGTTCGACCTTTGCGACCTTTTAGAGGATGCAGCCTCAGAATTGGTATACAGATAGTAGTGTGATACGATTCATGAAAATATGATTCTTAAGAGCCACTTTTATAGTAATTCAAACACTTACAGTGCAATGTAATCTGATTCACAAACCAATGACACTTAAGAGCTGGTAAAACAAAAATCTACCACATAATCAGTGAGAAGGTTCAGAACCAAATGATTCTTATCAGCCAGGTCTTTTAATGAATTGTTCATAATGATTCACATGGTATGAATCTTTCCACCAAAATGTCTGGGATAATGAATAAAAGCCTCAGTGAACAATTGTGGTAAACTAAAAACAATGCTTGAAATGCAAATTAGCTGTTAATGGTGTTAACGTAATTGAATTAGCTATATTTATTGAATCTAAGAATAGAATGTGTGACTATTTAAAATACCAGAGTGCTAGAAAACTGCTGTTCAACTTAGATGACTGAAACTCCAATTGATGCCACAGTTGGTGCTCACTAGGTTTTCCTGCAAATGGATACCTGGCTCATAATTATGGCACAAAGGGCCCTATCACGTTTACCCATCATGTCTTCGGTCTGCCCATTGTTGTGTTGCAGCCAAGTCTATAATGGCGTTGTTGAATGCATCGCTTGAACGTTCCGGTATTGACACCAGGAGAGCAGTGTGTGCTCTCTCCAGCACAAAGCGTATGTTAGAGCAGTGCTCAACCGAAATCAACACGCCATCTGAGCAATTTGATACTCTAGTGGACCCCTGCTCAGAGACTGACTGTTGCTGATGGCAGAAACACACATTATCTGTTTACTTAAAGACCGTCTGATCCATTCTAGTCTCCTGTAGCCAGATCTTTGACAAAATGTGCCGTCTGAGACTAGATGGACTCAGGCAGGCACTGAATATGATTGTGTGTGGGTGTGTGTAGCACAGGTCTAATACAGTCTGTTTATCCTCACTGGTTAGGGTAATGCCAGTTATCATTCAAGCATTCAGTAAGAAGGCAGACAAATATGCAAGCAGCTCTCTTTTTCTTTCCCTCTCTCTCTCTCTCTCTCTCTCTCTCGCTCTCTCTCTCTCTCTCGCTCTCTCTCTCATTCTCTTTTCCTCTGTCTTACACAGTTTGCTGGAGAAAATCCTGTCGGGATCCATTATTTGGTCTTATGCACCCTGATCCAGCCTGTCAGTGAATTCTTGGCATCTGCTGTTTAGTCACTATTATAGATGAATATTCAAACAGAGAAATCAAAGAGAGCAAGAATTGATTTGTTAGACGAGCACAATTTACTGCAAGCAATCACAGATGATTTTTAGACCATCAGCATGATTATAAGTAGGACATTGCTTTTATACAATAATTCAATAAACAATTTGAGTAATTTCCATTTTGGATAGAATATTACCAGTTACTCTGTCTTTGTTTTGCCATAAAAAATAATTCACTTTTTAATTAAATAGATTCAAAGCAGAATCATATTTGCTTGTCTCTATTTTGTTCCTGAATGAATCAGCTTTTGAATGAATTGGTTGAGTGAATGATTTAATGAGTCACTCTTTATAAAGTCTCATATTTGGTTCCTGAAGGAATGAGAATGTTTGAATGAATCATTTGAATCGTTTGATTTATTGTCTCATTCTTAATAGTCACTTGTCGCCACCTACTGGTGTAACAATATAACTTGCAAAAAGATTCACTGAAAAATCTCTGATGAACAGACTCACTGCCTGTCTTGAAAGTTCTAGTCAGTGTAATTTTACTATTAATTATAGACTAATACAGTATGTTTTGAATGAGTTTTTTCAGCTTTCTTTTAAATTTTATTTGTAGTAATTTTTCTTTTCCAGTTTTAGTAATTTTAGTACATACTTACACATATTTATTAATTATCAGTTTTTTTGCCAAAGGAACATTTCTAATTTTACTTTTTGAGTTAAAAATTTTCATTTAATATTTATTTTATTTTATTTAAGCTTTATTTTAATTACCAAAAACAATTTTTAATTTTTTTTTTGTTTGTTTTAGTTCAGTTTAATAACAACAATGGTCCCAGTGCGTTCTCTGACAATCAAATTTGAGGACTGGAACTACCTAATAATAATAATATAATGATAAAAGTGTTTTGTATAATTTCTGTGCAACTGTCTGCACTAAATGAAAGATAACTAATTCTCAGCTAAATTTCTTATTGCAGGTTTTGCCTCAGAAGGGAGGAAAAAACATAAATGACAGAATTCTCCTGTGTGGTTTATAGGAGCGAACTGTCCATCCTGCCAAGAGGGACAGAGAGACACAATCTCCTGGGAGGAAGACTGAGCCAGGGGAGCTGTCTCTGAGTGAGCTGGCTGAGAGCCCAGGAACAACAGCTAAAACACACACAGCGGCCTGACACACACAATACACACAAATAAACATGCACAGATGTGATATTTCCAGTCTCGCTGAGCATCTCGTTCCACACACCAGAGTATGTGTAACTTATATAAGAACATTTTGAACATGACCCTGTGACCTCTTGTCAAAACGGGCCACAATCTGATCTGTAACCTAGAGAGTGAGACCTTTCTGTGTCGACGTGGTAAACAGTGTGGGGAAAAAATAAAAAAATATTTTCCCCTGTGGTTTCCAGGGCGACGGTTTTCCCCCTCTAAGCACTGTACGCTGAGAAAGCTGATACAAAGCCTGAATCCTGAGATGCTCTTTCTCTTTATTTCTCCTGCCTGGGATTGAAATTAGAATCCCGTTGTGATCTGACGCAGCCTCTCGGCTCTGTGAGGTTTTGTCATGAAAATGACTGAAACAAACTTCAGTTTGTCTTTCAGTAGAGATTCTCTGGGGGCTTGTGTGAGGCGCTGCACTATTTTATTTCATCACTCATTGATCTGTTGCACTCAGCTCATATATTCAGCCTTACTGTATGTGTATCTGTGTGTTTTATATGTGTACAGTACCAAGGTCATGCCTTGATTTTTCATGATCGCATTTCCTGTGTGTGTCAAATGAGATAATACAGAGGTCGTGGAGACAGCAGAGGTCATATATGTCTTTTTGTCTGGAGCATTCATGTGAAGTGAAGAACAAAGGTTAATTTTTTTTTCTTTTACCATAAGAAATAGGAGAGCATAGGTCAGAGGTCAGAATAGAGGGCAGATTCTGGACATCCTATATCTGGACATAACCTGTAAGAGTGCCTTTTAATATAAAGCTTTCTCTCTTCATGTGTTTGTCTCGCATGCCCACACTGACATGCTAAAATATTAGCTCAGAATGTAGCATGGCCCATTTTTTCCTTTCTCACTCCATCCTCTCCCTTCATATTCATCTGCTGTCCAGCTGCATCTCTGGCTGTGCATCAGTCCACTCTCTAGCTCCCTGTGTGAATTAGTAGATTGTGAACACAAATTGGCAATAGCAAGGACCTTGATCTACTAAACTTGTCAACTTGACTGTGATGTTATAATGAGGTTGCAAATTACAAAGCAGCTGGTATTTATTAGCAAAATTGCAATATAACATCCCATATTATATCCTTCTGCTGTAATTTTTTGCTTATCATGCAGTGTTGTGGCTAACTCCGTTATGATTTTTCAATGTTTTTGAAAGATGTTCACTAAAGCTACATTTATTTGACCAAATTACAATAAAAACAGTAATATTGTGAAATATCATTACAATTTTAAATAACAGTTTCGTTTTTTTTAGAATTCAATTTAAGCTGAATTTTCAGCAACCATTACTAAAGTCTTCATTCTAATATGCTGATTTGGTGCTCAAGTAACATTTCTTATTATTATCACAGTTGAAAATCGTTCTGATGTTTGATATTTTTGTGGAAACCGTGATACAATTTTGAGGATTCTTTAATAAATAGAAAGTTAAAAAAAAAAATCATTTCATTTGTAGTAAAAAGTTTTTGCAATAATTTAAAAGTCTTTACTGACAGTTTTGATCAATTTAATGCATCATTGCTAAATAAAAGTATTCATTAATAAAAAAGCATTAATAATCATATTGACGCCACATTTTTAAGTGTTAGTGTAAATTATCAGACGTTAAATGGCATTCACACATTAAACAAATATAATAACAATAAAACTGCAGAACATGAATAAAAATCCCCAGGACCCCAGCTTGGACTTTCTAATCTTCTAGCAACTCAACTGTATAATTATATGTATACAATACTTAATGCTTTTCATAACATATTCCAAACGGAGGTAAAGATTTTTTATGTATGCATTTTAGGTATAAGCAACTTAAAATATTTTATTTCTGCAAAGCTGCTATGAAAGAGAAATACATTTTTCTGGTTTTCTGGAGAACAGACCCCTATAAACCCCTGAGCTGACTTCAAGTGTGAAGCATCTCTCCAGACAGAGTTACAACTCATCTCAGCCACGGGCCTTCACACGTCAGTCTGTGAGCAGGGACATCATGGATTTAGCTTGAGCCAGAGGTGTACGTGCATGTTTGGCTATAAGAAAAATAAAACACTTGTAATAAAACTGGTTTAAACTGTTGAGCTAAAACTGTTATGTGACCATGCAAACGAGAACTGCTGCTTGAAAGCGCCGCTACGAGCAGCTTCAGCTTGTGTAAGTCTTTGATTCCTTTATGTTAATTATTCTCACCTGTGTGCTGGGCTCAGAGAGCCTGCTGCTGTGTGTGATTGCAAGGAGGTGCTAATAATATTTTACTTAAACGCCATCTGCTCAGACTGCTGAGGCGGATAGAGAGGGAAGGGAGAAAGACAGCAAGAAAAGAATGAGAGAAAGAGAGAATAAAAACTAAACAACATTCTAATGGGAAAACTTACCGTACATGTAAGTGTCTGAAAGTTTTGCATCACATTTTGGTATTAATTTGAACCTAAATGTTTCTAAAATGTCTGTGGGTTTCTACAATAGCAAAATTCCAACAGTAGGTTGATTCAAGTGAAGTGCATAAAGTTCACTGTCTGCTGTTTTTGACTTTTCAGGTGTCACCAAGGGAACATAATAGGTGTGGAGACCCATTCTGATCTTCTGAAGATTTACCTGAAGAACACGGGTGCCTGTCCCCATGAATATAGGTAAAATAATATAGCAGACCCCACTGAAGACCTCCACAGTCTGTCCAAGAATGAAGTTCAGCAGGTAATATATCATCCTCTAAAGTCAATATGAATCAAAACTGACAATATTTACTTTCTTAAGGTGTGGTCACATTAGCAAAATTGCAATTGTCCATTTGTTCTGAATGTCCGTTGTCTATTGTCAATAGCTTAGAGATTTATTAAGCACTTTTTGTTAGTTTTTGTTGGACATGTTACCAAAATACACCCTCATGCAAAACTTCCAATTGCATGGATTCCTATTTGAATGATTTTGCACACAAACCTTTACAGAGCAATGGTAAATGTGACTGCACCTTTATTTTCATCGTGAATGTTTCTTTGGTGCATGTTATTGTCAAAACAAACAAACAAACAAAAAAAAAGCTCTCTAATCTTTGTCAAAATGCAATAACTTGTTCTTCCTCTGTAACAACTTCCCAACTTGCCTTTTCTGCTGATATCACGGACGCCATGAAGACTATTGGATATTGTAAACCAAAAGCCAGATAGCTTTGTAGGCATTGTTTTAGCAAATCTGAATATGTAATACCCACATTTCACCATCCAGCCATTGAATATCCTGTTTATTCAATACATTATGAAAATAAAATGGGTTGCAAATGGCAATTCATGTTGACTTTAGATATAGGAAAAAGGCAGCAAAATGATGAGATTGAATTTGAGATTGATAATAGGCTAAAACAGATGATTTCAGATGCTGTTTTAAGCAGTTTCTCTGGGATTCATTGATTAAAGAAAGTAACCCCATCTGATTTAAAAAATCCCATCTAAATTAGAGTTTTATTCTACGGCATTTAGATTAAGCTCAGTTAATAATTCTCAGGCAAATGAAAAAAGTCAAAAGGGGCAGTCAGTCGGATCAGAGACTGGATTCAAACAGAATGAGTAAATAATCACCAGAAAAGATTAAAACAGGCCAACCGTGGATGACAACAACAGAAAACAAAACAAATTACAAGCCCTCAATATGTCCCTGCAGGATATTGATTGTTGTATGGATCTGATCTTTGGAATATTATCTAAGAGTGTGTTGTTTTTCACTGCCTTAAAGAGGAGACAGACTCAAAACAGCTTTCAGAATATTACAACTTTTACTGTATTTGATTAAATAAATTCAGCCTTTGTGAGCATAAGAGGAAAAAAAAATAAAGAAAAAAATCTTAGATCTTTCTCAGATTACAGACCAAGTTTCGAATGGTGATGTATGTAAATATATTTGAATATATATTTAAATTTCTTTATTTATTTTGTAGTCTTAACTCTGTGGCATGCACTAGTGAAACTCTACACTAGTGCAGATATTCACCAGAATACACAACTGCTTTTGAGCTCCTGAATTATTAGCATACTCCCACAACACAGCAACGAACGCAAGTGGAAAGGAGAAGACAAGTACACAATGAAACCGAACATGAGAGAGTATTGCTTCGTGAATCTGAAGCAAACTCTTATGCTGATGAGTTTTCGTGATGCTTTACAGAAATGTACTCTCAGATGCACTGTTTACCATCCCGTTTTCTCTTCGTTACAGTCGCAGTTTTACTTCCTGACAGAGTCAAGTTGCTGATGTGTCATATCTGCGGCTGTCCTGCAGAGAAACTCGAACCCGCAGCCCTAATGGGCCGTTTGGGGGATGCTGACTGGCATATCCGATGAGTCCTGTCGGTTGTGTTGTGTGTGTCCAGCCCAGCTTCTGTTACTCCGAGGCGTGCATTTTCCTCTGTTAATGGTCCTGCAGCACCAAACTTTCTGGTGATCGCTGTCTAATTGCTGCCTGTGTCAGTGGATGCCGCATCAGCCCTGAGAGAAATGGCCAAATGAGACGCACATCAAACGCAAGCGGAGGCCATGATGATGTAGATGAAGGTCTGCTGTTTACTCATTACACACATATCATGTGTGTGCGGCGGAGGCAGTGGGACTGAGACCTTGGCACATCAAAACGAGTCTCGCGCACATACACATCATTAGTGCCATGAGAATGGCATAAATGAGGCCCATACACTCAGCATCTAATGGTTTGTGTCTGAGGGCAATTCTTTTAGCGATGTCATATGGAAAAACAGCATGATAACAGTAAAAATGTGAAACTGTCCAGTGTGTTTTCATTTTGATGAGACAAAAATATATGGCAGATAACTATAAATAGCACAGTTAATTGATTTGGTCACCAGGATCTGTTAGCATGAGATTGTCTTGTAAAATATTTTTTGATGCATTAAAAATGATCACAAACGGCTCTAATAGGAGTATAACTTTGCAAATATTTCCCATCAAACACACACACACACACATACACAGCATTTCCTTCCTCGGTGGAGTCATAAAAACCAAATAGGAGTTTTCAGAGAAACTGCTTGCACACCACACTGAAGATTAATTACTGTAGCCTACTGCTGCGAAGAGTCCAGAAGCAAAGGCACACCAGAGATTAAAAGTGCCAAACTCTTATAGTGGAATGATTTAGTGCAGTGAAATTTTCTCTAGATTTAGCAGACAATGTGCTAGTAAACCTGTAGGATACAGCATCACTGCTTAAGCGCGTGATGTGGGGTGGACACAGTGCCGTCACTGAGGAGGGGTAACTGGGAATGTTTTTTTTTTCCCAGGCCTTGTGATAAGGGAGGCCCTAAGGTGACTACGACAGTGATTCTCAACCACTAGAGGCATCGGGAAACTTTTAAGTGGGCCAAAAAATGAACTAAAATGATTTCATATAATATTTATATTGATTTATTATAGTATTATTTTTAATATTAAATTTAATATATTAATATTTTAAAAATCTATCTGCAGTAAAATGTTTAAAAAATGCAAGACACGCTATTTTCCTTTTTTCCCCCATTGGGTATAAACCAAACTGTCATGTGTACAAAAAGCTGTTTATTTTGTTTCAGTGTAATGTCAAAAAGATTATTAATTAAATATCAAAGCATATGTGTGACTGCACTTCATAGTTAAATTAAATGACAAACGTTGTATTGTCAAAAAGATTGAGAACCACAGCTCTAGTTTACTCATTAGACTCTTAAAACTGTCCCTGGACAGACACATAAGATGTTATTTGGTGTTTTACTGGTCTCACATGCCTACTGTTAAAACTACAAAGGTGAGCCAAACCAAAAACACTTAAAATATTTATAGTAAAAAAATCTAATTAGACTGAATAAAAGATAGATGTGCTGAGAAAATCTATGCCTCATGCACTCACAATATATCACTGGAACATAATAATGCTTTCCCGTATTGATTATCATATTGCTACACTATAATTTCCCATGTCCCTTTCGTTTTTAGTGACGTTTGATAAACGACTACAGAGCAAGATGAACATCCGGGTTTCTTTTTACCCTCCATAGCAACCGCAGCGCGTCCTCAAGTGAGTCCTTGGCAACCCAAACAGACAAGAACTAATGCGACGCCATTGAATTAGCAGGTGTCCTCCGTGCAGTTTTAGGCTTTTCATTTGTATTGCACTTTTTGAGTTTAAACTGTTTAGTTAGCAATGTGTACGAAAATGAGAACATTTCATCTTTTGGCTAAAGGAGAACTGAAAACAGAAGGGTTTACGGTGAAATCCACCATGAAGAATTCAGTGGTGAGTGCGTGTTTGTTATTCTTGTTTTCAAGTGTTTTATTCGTGATTTTTACAGTTAAACTAAAACTAAAACATACTCATAATGAACGCAGATGAATACACAGTATTTCCAGCAACCATGAATAATACCTGCAAACATGAAGTATTACTGTTAATCTATATTTTTCCATCTGCATTAGAGTCTAATGTTGCTGGGGGTTTGATTCATCTTAATGACTCGATTCTTTTAACTCGGTTCACTATCATTACGCCAGTAGGTGGTGACAAGTGAATGTCTTGTGTTAATGAATCATTAATTTTCCTTGTTGTGAACTAGTCTATTTTTGATGGTCAGAGATGTTTCGTTCATTCAGTTCGTTCACTACTAGATATGACAGTTCATTATTTTTGTTCACTAAATGAGATGTCTAATTCAGTCAAGTAAATTGGGCTTATTCGTTCAGTATGTCCAACAAATATGTCCATCACAGCCCACGCTGGAATGCTATATGCTCGCGCTATAGTCAGTTTTAAGTAACCGTTATAAAAATTATATTAAAAAAGTTTGTGAGGAGTGAATTATTGTAAACGCTCTTACTTTGGATTCCTTTTCTGAAAAGAGGCAGTCTTATTGACGTATTCAGCCGAAAAATGGGACTTGCAGAGAGTGCATCCCTCAAAAATGAACGAAAAATATGAGCAGTGTTGCAGTATATATATATATATATATATATATATATATATATATATATATATATATATATATATATATATATATATATGATACTTTACAACTGATGACAGTATAAAAATATAACAAAAGATGAAGTATAACAAAACAAAAATCTGAAGTGAAATTAGGAAATACTTACTTGTAACTCTACACGACACATTTGAATCAGTAAATTCTTCCTGTGATCTGCAAGCACATCAAACATGATGGAAATGATGTAAAGACACATAATGTTGGGCATTTGTTTCATGTGTCACCAAAGTGCATCCCTGTCCTGCTCAAATACAACAGATAAGAGATATTATGATTCTCCAAAAACAAAACCTTTATTCATACAAACTTATTTCAGTCAACACACTCTATTTCTACAAAGTAAGTGCAAAATGTTTTTTTTGAGATCTGACTTCTTAGCATTTAGTATGACTTTGCAGTATTTGCAAAAAGCTTTTGATGTATTTCCCATAATAGGCTGAAGCCAGTCTTTAAATGCAGGTTCTTGCAACCAGCAATTTCTAAAGTGCTGCTCATATTTTTTCTCCACCATCTTGATGCTTATAATGAAATGGTGGTGTGTGTCATCATATCTGAATGGCAGGCATACTGATGTGTGTTCATTGCGCAGAGTCATTGGCATGATTGAGAGCAAACGTGAGAGGTCACGGGCCTACGGCAGGGTGTGGCCAAGTACACAATAAAAAATCTCCAAAAAATCGCTATTTTTATTTAAATATAGCTAAAATAGCTCCTTGTCGCAAAAAATCAATAAAAGTCGCAGCAACAATGAGAAAGTAGCTAAATTTGGCGACAATGAATATGAGATGTAAGCAAACTGAACGATTCGTGGGATAGCCTATAGTGGTAGTGTTCTGTATAATGTTCTTCTGCTTATATTAATGTTACTATAATGGTGTAGTGTCTATTTTAACGGGCTTGTAACTGGTTTAATGTCCTACTGTTTAAAAAACAGTTTCAGATTCAGATGAGATTTGTTTCATACACGACGTTTACGTTTATTAACACAGGTCATTAGTGATTTCATGAACTGATTCAGACATTGGGAACATGCGTTTTGGATTCATGAATCATGTGTCATTCCCATGCACTTTTTTTTTTTTTTAAATTTTTGTTGTCTAAATAGTCTTAATTCTAAATAGTAAAAACAAAGGATATTTTCTAACTTGGTTAGTCATGATTTGCAGCATTGTCTTCAGTGTACTACTGTACATTCTTCTGTCTTTCTCTCTTTCCCTCTCTCTCTCTCTCTATCTCTCTATTTTGCACATATACTAGCATCTACAAAACAAACTGTCACTTCAAAATGGAGTTTCTGCTTGCTTTAGACATTTATTTCAACACAATGTGGATCCCATTTTTCACCACACAGCTGACAGTTACCCATCATTCTCATCGTGCCCCACAACATCACCCCCATCAGTGCAGGCTGCGGTATAATTGCCTAAAAGGGGCCCGTCTCTTGATAGCGTCTACGAGTTGGCCAGAGATGAAGATGTATTAGATGCCCATAACAAGTATAAAAGCCCATCAGTTTAAACTGGCAGCTCTTATCGCTCTTTTCAAAGATAGTATTTTCTTATTTTAGACTAAATCTGTGCAATAGTTGAGAGGAGCATTTTGAAACATAAAGACATAAGGATGGATTTAGAGAAATAATCTGACAGATTATATATAATTTACATTCAGTTTTTGTTCTACAAGAGCTGCATTTGTTACTTCCACACACCATGAAATGAGCTATTTCACAACATGGATTGTGTTCATTTATTCTGCGTCTTTGTTCACAACTAGTAACACATGCACACACAAACATCCTTTAGCCCACAGTTACTTCACTAATGAGCCTGTTTAGCATCTGCATGTGACTAATTAATTACCCTCCTTAACTCATGGCTAAACCCTCACTCCTGTGCTTAAACTGACCTAAAATTCCCCCATGTGCTAATTAAGGTTGTGATCTAGACTGTGGTCCCTCACAGGAGATGCTGAGTGTTGTTGAGGGCATGTCTGTTAATTTATGACTGTTCCTCATTATAGCCATCAACTCACATCATTATGACAACCAGCTCACTCTTAAGTTTAAATCATAAGTCTTTCCTGGAGCTAAACAGCTGTTTTGTTTGCTCATGGTCCTGCTCAGAAGGTGCACATATATTTTAGACTCTGCAGTTGTCCTCACACTTCACCTCTAGGGAAGCAAAGTTGTCATGAGGATTGTTTTGATGGTAAAATATTGTTATATTTGAGGTCAAAACATTAAAGAGATAGTTTGAACAAAAATTCAAATTCTAAATTCTATTTATTCACCCTGAAAACCTGTATGATTCCTTTCTCATTGAAAATCGAAGCCTCGTTTTAGCTATACAAAGCAGTCTGTTATGTTGCTTAATTCTGCAATCTGGTGTTGCATATTATTTTAATTTATTATTATAATCATAAACACTAATTGGTAGTGCAAAGAGTTTTAACATTTACTGCCTTTATTATTCGATGTTATTAAATGTAATTTTGTGTTTCACGGAACAAGATGATATGGGTTTGGATTTGGAACATGAGGGTAAGAGGCTTACACAGAGCTATTGTTTTTCCATGTAAATGAGCTAGATGGATGTTTTTGACAATTCTAAAAACATGGTACTGAAATTAAAAGTTTTAAAACATTCATTCCACTGCCCTTGGTGTCACATTTTAAAACACAAAAATGCATTTTGTGTGAATGGCCCCTAAATGATGGCAGAACTTTCATTTTTTGACAAACCATCCCACTGCACTGTGAATTCTTTAACAAACATTCTTGATTATAAATCTGTTGAAATTGGATGGCTGATTGGACCAGCTCTGTTTGCAGAATGTTGCACATGGCAGAAATAACTTGCTGTCTGTTAATAGAGAAGAGAAGATCATCATCTACAAATCGACGTGGTCCTACTTTCAAAGCTGCTAATCCACAGCATATTGACACAACAGCCCACATATCCTACTGGCTGCATTAAACATTTAGAGGTGTGTTGCTCATTATGTGTGTAAGAGGTAGAAGAGTCAGAGGCTGATTCATCCAACAGTCACATCCTCTCTCTGATGGCAAGCTCATCACTGGAGATGTTTAATATCTCCTGTACCTCTCTGTCTGCTTAGAAATGCAAGGCAGAGGAAAGCTCTGCTAAGTTTGTTATACAACAAAGCGTATTATCCAGTCTGTGGCGTGTGCGCTTCCATGTGCACACAGATTTTCAAAAAATGAGAAAGATCTACATATACATACATTTCCTGTCAAACCAGCAGTTAATCTTCGAGTGCTGTCTTACCGATTACACAATGCCTTTCATTAGTGTTAGTGATTGCACCAGAAAGAGAAAGAGACAGGCAGGCAGACTGGAATATTTTTTCATGTCATTCTGTATTCTCCTTCATTTTTTTTTTTTTTTTATGTCTGTTCACTGTGTAAATTAATGACTGACACAGCCAGGGAGTGTTTACTTTGATGCTTGTTGTGAACGGGAGGTTTTGGTAGAGGAGTGCTTTTTGATATTTGTGCATTCTAGAAGGATGTAATGTCAAGAGTGTGATAAGTTCTGTAGGTCTCAAAGAGGAGAGTATGAATTTACAAGTGTAGCCTACATTTATTTCAAGAGCCTTGTTTGTTACATCTAGTGGAGTGGTTCTCAACTGGTGGGTCGTGACCCAAAGTTTGGTCACAGGTATGTTCTTCTGATAGGATGAGAGGAATGTAGTTGCAGTCTGGAAATCCAAAAGGCGGCCTAAGCTTTTGACCTGCTTTTTGTTTCTGCTCTCCCCTTTGAAATATTATCTGCTTTATAGGGTCGCAGATAGAAGGATAAAACAGTGCTAAATGCAAATTATAAAATGCAGCTAGCCATAATCACACATAATTAAAGATTAAAAAATGGGCTTATCAAAGAGAAAATACTTCCCATGTCTTTTGTTGTTAACATCAGGCTATCAAATACTATTAAGCTTAATACTATTACATTTTTTTGGCCCAGTAAGGTGTATAAAATTAAACATATAAATGTTTTATTTATTTTATTTTTAAATCTTTTAAAGGGATACTTCACCCAAAAATGAAAATTCTGTCATTAATTACTCACCCTCATGTCATTCCGAACCCGTAAGACCTTTGTTCATCTTCGGAACAGAAATTAAGATATTTTTGATGAAATCCGAGAGCTTTCTGACCCTGCATATACAGCAAAGGAACTACCACATTCAAGGCTCAGAAAGGTAGTAAAGACATTGTTAAAATAGTCCATATAACATTAGTGGTTCAACCTTAATTTTATGAAGCTACGAGAATACTTTTTTGTGCGCAATGAAAACAAAAATAACGACTTTATTCAATAATTTCTTCTTTTTCATGTCAGTCTTGGAGGCATGTTATAGCCACTTGCTTGGCTACCTTTTAAGCTCACTAGATCATTAGACATGACATCATTTGGTGTTTTAGAAGCCTGTTTGAAACTTTTTTCATATAAAAAATTCCGTCTGTTAAGTCATTGGATGACTGGGCAGCAAGGCAGGTGTCTTCTGTCTTGGACACAGACAGTGACTTCATTACTTTCTGCGGGTCATAAACAAAGCCCCCATCAAGGGCCCTCCAAAAACCAGCTACTTACATTCCTGGACATTTAGCATCGCTTCAGCACACACCACTGGCCTGAGATCTGCCTCTAAAATTATTAATATCTACCTCTCTCTGGTCCTTTCCTGTGGTCACTGATGTATAGCCAGTCTGTGTGGTGAGCAGCATGATTTGCTGATAACAGCAAGGCCATTTGATGCTTTAAAAGCTGTGAATCTTGAAGCACACAGGCTGATTATGCTGCCAGGTATTTGTGGCCATAGAAACTGAATCAATACAAGGCCTCGGCTCACCATCTTCTTTCCCATTTATCCTGCCACAGAGGATGAGTGGAAGAGCATTTTATATTTTCACGTGGAGGTCTTCACCTACTTTTAGAGTGGGAAACGCATCACCCGTGTCAGGGGGAAGTCAACATGAAGAAGTTAAGGATGAAAGGCATTTCTGGAAGATGAAAGGGAAAGATTAAAAATTTCTGCAGAGAGGAGTAGATGTTCCTACAGGTCCAATCGTTGACATGCCTTTTGTTTGCAGTTTATTTCAGAGCTGGATAGGCCAGAGGCCCAAAACCACTAACTTGCAATCTAATATGTGTCCTCCACCAGTGTCTCCATTCATCAATCTATCTACAGGTGCATCTCAATAAATTAGAATGTTGTGGAAAAGTTAATTTATTTCAGTAATTCAACTCAAATTGTGAAACTCGTGTATTAAATAAATTAAATGCACACAGACTGAAGTAGTTTAAGTCTTTGGTTCTTTTAATTGTGATGATTTTGGCTCACATTTAACAAAAACCCACCAATTCACTATCTCAACAAATTAGAATATGGTGACATGCCAATCAGCTAATCAACTCAAAACACCTGCAAAGGTTTCCTGAGCCTTCAAAATGATCTCTCAGTTTGGTTCACTACACAATCATGGGGAAGACTGCTGATCTGACAGTTGTCAAGAAGACAATCATTGACACCCTTCACAAGGAGGGTAAGCCACAAACATTCATTGCCAAAGAAGCTGGCTGTTCACAGAGTGCTGTATCCAAGCACGTTAACAGAAAGTTGAGTGGAAGGAAAAAGTGTGGAAGAAAAAGATGCACAACCAACCGAGAGAACCGCAGCCTTATTAGGATTGTCAAGCAAAATCGATTCAAGAATTTGGGTGAACTTCACAAGGAATGGACTGAGGCTGGGGTCAAGGCATCAAGAGCCACCACACACAGACGTGTCAAGGAATTTGGCTACAGTTTTCGTATTTCTTTTGTTAAGCCACTCCTGAACCACAGACAACGTCAGAGGCGTCTTACCTGGGCTAAGGAGAAGAAGAACTGGACTGTTGCCCAGTGGTCCAAAGTCCTCTTTTTAGATGAGAGCAAGTTTTGTATTTCATTTGGAAACCAAGGTCCTAGAGTCTGGAGGAAGGGTGGAGAAGCTCATAGCCCAAGTTGCTTGAAGTCCAGTGTTAAGTTTCCACAGTCTGTGATGATTTGGGGTGAAATGTCATCTGCTGGTGTTGGTCCATTGTGTTTTTTGAAAACCAAAGTCACTGCACCCGTTTACCAAGAAATTTTGGAGCACTTCATGCTTCCTTCTGCTGACCAGCTTTTTAAAGATGCTGATTTCGTTTTCCAGCAGGATTTGTTACCTGCCGACACTGCCAAAAGCACCAAAAGTTGGTTAAATGACCATGGTGTTGGTGTGCTTGACTGGCCAGCAAACTCACCAGACCTGAAGCCCATAGAGAATCTATGGGGAATTGTCAAGAGGAAAATGAGAAACAAGAGACCAAAAATGCAGATGAGCTGAAGGCCACTGTCAAAGAAACCTGGGCTTCCATACCACCTCAGCAGTGCCACAAACTGATCACCGAATTGAGGCAGTAATTAAAGCAAAAGGAGTCTCTACCAAGTATTGAGTACATATACAGTAAATGAACATACTTTCCAGAAGGCCAACAATTCACTAAAAATGTTTTTTTTTTTATTGGTCTTATGAAGTATTCTAATTTGTTGAGATAGTGAATTGGTGGGTTTTTGTTAAATGTGAGCTAAAATCATCACAATTAAAAGAACCAAAGACTTAAACTACTTCAGTCTGTGTGCATTGAATTTATTTAATACACGAGTTTCACAATTTGAGTTGAATTACTGAAATAAATGAACTTTTCCACGACATTCTAATTTATTGAGATGCACCTGTATTTATCTGTCTGTTTCCATCCATCCACTTTCTGTCTCTATTGGTCAGTCCATTAATTCATGTTCCTGTTTGTCTCCATCCATCCATGTGCCTGTCTCTATCCATCCATCCACCCACCCATCCACCCACCCACCCACCCATCCATCCATCCATGTACCAGTCTGTCTCCATCCATCCATCCATCCATGTACCAGTCTGTCTCCATCCATCCATCCATCCATCCATCCATCCATCCATCCATGTACCAGTCTGTCTCCATCCATCCATCCATCCATCCATGTACCAGTCTGTCTCCATCCATCCATCCATCCATCCATGTACCAGTCTGTCTCCATCCATCCATCCATCCATCTTTTCATGTACCTGTCTGTCTCTCTAGTCATCTATCCATGTACCTTTCTGTCTCTATCCATCAATCCATCCATCCATGTTTCTGTTTGTCTCCATCCATCCATCCATCCACCCATCCATCAATGCACCTGTCTCCGTCCATCCATCCGTCATCCATCCGTCATCCATCTGTCCATCCATCCATCCATCCATCCATCAATGTACCTGTCTGTCTCATCCATCCATTCATCTATTCATCCATCCATCCTTTCATGTACCTGCCTGTCTCCATCCATCATCAGTCCATTCATCCATCTGTCTGTCCATTTACTTGTCTGTCTCTATCCATCTGTCCGTCCATCCATGCGCTTGTCATGTCTGATGGAGAAATGGATATGTGAATGTCAGTCACAGAGCCGCATCTCAGCACTGATGCTCTATTGATCAAACACCCTCTCTGCTCTGAAGGTCCTTGACTGAACACATAGCATCTGGAAATGTTATTGCCTGCATAATTTTTCACCTTTCTCCTCTTTCCCGGGGCACTTTTCTTGTGCATTTCACATTTCAAACAGCAACATGAAACTGTGGATTAGTACTTTAGAGGCCACATATGCACACTAACTTCTAAATGCCTTCTTACTTTAAAATGAGATAGCTGTGGGTTCTTTTGCGCTTTGTAGTTTATCTCCAAAAGCGCCTTGTTATGAAAAGCTGCTTTAAAGATGAATGGATAATGGGCAGAACTCAGAAGAATGTTTGCGCGTGTCACTCTCGGGCTCTCTGTGACCTTTTCTGTGGTGTTGAGAAAAAGTGGCACTCTGGAAGACGTTGCCTCTTTAAATTAAGTTCTCTGATAAATGCCATCTAGGCTATATTTAAACATATTTTTCAGGATGTAATAGCTGATATATGCTTTTTCTTTAATCTGTTTCTCTGATGTATGTCACATGACTAAGTCATTATTCAGTAAATCCATCATTTTTCTCCTCTGGTTTTCATTGTTTTATGATACATTTACAGCTTGTGCTGCCAAACATACATAGTGTCTGCCTTCTAACTGCCTTCTTATAGCCTTGGATTTATATGAGTAAAATTACAATCATAGATAAATGTGAGTTTTCAACAGGTTTGGTGTCTCAGTGAGAGTGACGGCGATGGCCAAGATGAGGCTGATATGAGTGACAGCGGCATAGAAAGGAAATAGTGAGAGTTAGAGCACGACTCAGATAAAGCTGTTAGATAGCATCTGTGACCCATGATTGGGGTTCGATTCTGTATCTTTATGGACAGCAGGCTTAGGAAAGTATGATTGGATGTGTTTGTCAATAGCGGTTAGCGCGTGGCAGACAAAAGACAATCAATACGTAACATATTCTAGCCGCTCTGGAGATAAGACGACTTACAACCGTTTGGCAGGAAGGGAAAACGTCAATATCACCTTTTCAGAATAAAAATTAGAAAATAAATTCTAATTTGAAAAAAATAAATCAAACCGATTTGTTTTAGGTTCGAAAGCAAATAGGATCCTGGAGGGAGAAAAATTGGAAGTAGACCAATGAGTGAAAAGCTAATAAAACAATCATGAGCAAAAGTAAATGCAGAGTTCAAGTGAGATGAGCCTGTTGAAGCCTGAAGATGGATACGTGAGGATTTAGCAGAACTCGTTTCAAGAGGACAGTATGACAGAGAGTGCCCTTGAATCTAGTTCAGGGTCATAGCCATAGTTTGAACCAGGTGTCATGGTCTGTTATTTAGCTCAAGGCCTTGTGACCACCCACATGCTGTTAGCACATGAGGAAACATGGTTGGGAGGAAATCAATACACTCTAGAAAAGTCACATCATGCCAATATGCTGCACAATATCCTTTCTGTGACATTCTTCTTTAAAAATCTATAAGAAGTACATCGCCATTATGTTGACCTGACCTTTTGGGATAGGTGGGCTATTGGGAGTCCTAAATGAATTGGATCAGCTAAAGAAAAGACTGGATAAACAAATAACAAAAAGGATGTAATGTGATGCATCACAATTACTCCAACTAAATCTGTTTCCTTTCTTTAACTGATGCTTGTGACAGACTGTTTCATTCAAATTGACTTACAGTACATTTATTACAGGGACAGTCCTTGTGGAGAAACCTTAGGGTTAAGTGCCTTGCTGGATAGTGCACTGGCTCATGGTTTCCAGCCAACTATAACAACTGCACCACATTAGCTACCAGTACTCTGTCTGTAACCCATAGGTTACACCTATTTGTGGACCATGATACAATTTTTTCCAGGATTGTCTAATAGAAAATTCAAAGAACAGCATTTATTTGGAATAATGTTTTGCTGAATAAAAGTATTACTTTCTTACAAATCTTGTATTTAGAATATTTTTGTTATGATGCTAACTCGAGAATTGTGTGGGATTTATATTTTTCTAATTAATATTTGTTCTAAATAAAATAAAATAAAATAATGTTAGCTTCAACCACCAACTTTTGAGAGCTTTTTTTATGCATATAAAGTCTTAAATTAAATGTTCTTATGTTGCCTCCAGTGTGGCTTCTCTGTTGCCACATTTTGAAACTTTTGAAAGTAGCTTAGTGGAAACTACTGTACAAGGCAACCAAAAAAGTAAAGCAACTTTTATTGCTTAATCGCTTTTCTTTTAATAAATGTTTTTTATTTCTAACCTTTCACTAAATGTTTTTGTTTCTTTGAATCTTTTAACGAGTTTTATCTTTCAGACTTTGAACACAACTGCAGTGCAGGCTTTCTCTTCTGAAGAGCAGTCTTTGTGTATATTTCTAAGGGAATGTCCCTCTTCTCTATTATATTGTCTACTTTGATTAGGAATTGTGATTTTTTTAAAAAATTTTTTCCAGAGTAGGCAAGGCTTCTGTTGCAAACTCACTTAAAGGGATAGTTCACCCAAAAATGAAAATTAGCATCATTTGCTCACCCTCATGTTGTTCCAAACCTGTATGAGTTTCTTTCTTATATTGAACATTAAAGAAGATATTTTGAAGAATGCTGGTAATCAGACAGTTGATGGTCCCCATTGACTTCCATAGTATTTCTTTCCCTACTATGGAAGATAATGGGAACCAACAACTGTTTGGTTCTTCAAAATTCTTCAAAATATCTTCTTTGTGTTCAACATAAGAAAGAAACTTGTACAGGTTTGAGGGTGAGTAAATTATGATAAAATTGTCATTTTTTGGGTGAACTATTCCTTTAACTGTTTGGTTAGATGACAGTTGCCTTTCAAAACCTGAGGGGACTCCTGATGATCTATAGGTCTTCCTTTCTCTTTCCAGTTTTCTTTCTTCTGCCGATGCAAAACGTGGAAAAAGCATTAGTAATTAGTTCTCATTTTGAAGAGAGTGATCAGTTTAGTTTAGTCACATTTTCTTTGGTATTCTATGATTTTCTTTTATCTGCTTTTATGATTTATCTGGCGAAGTCACTGTTACTTTACTTTTGCGTTACTTTAGAGAAATGTCATGCATGAAACATGATATGAATCATATTTGCTAGATTTTTTTCTCTCGCTACAATCCATTATTTTGTCATTGGTTTTTTTTTTTTGCCTTGCTTCCATTGTCTCCTGAGAAAACACCCCTGATGTGTTAATCACAAAAGCTAGCTCTAAAACAATTGCAGATACAGTAGATTTGATGATTAGGCTTTCTGGGATGTTGGTCCTCAGCAATTAATTGTTCTGATTACTCAAGCAAAAACCACAGATCAGCGGTTCAGTGGAATTAACAATAGAGCATTTAGATAGCTAAATGAAATAATGAACAGAATAGCTCTAGGTCATTTTTTTTAATGACGTGAAACAGTTGTTTAAAGAATATAATCATCCTTTCTTGTAATTATAAATGACCAGTTTATGGTGACAAATTTAACTTCAAGTCTGACTAAAAGCTAAACTACTGTAACATCAATTTCTGATATTATACACATGAATGTCAAAAAGTGCATTGTACTCAGTTTTAAAGATTAAACATGGAATCTCAGCAAGGGGTTCCAGGTGTGTGTGTGTGTGTTTGTGAAAAATGTGCCAGCAGTTTTATTACTGCTGTATAGCAAATAATTCAGTTTTCTGTGTGAATGTCGCACCTAAATTCATACACGCATAATCAAATGTGTTCTTTTTTGTCATCTGATGAAACCTGTGCTGGCTGTTAAGTTTGAAATCAGCAGTAGGATGTTACCTCAGTGTTTATCAGCCAAAAGACTCAGTATCTTGTCATCTCTGCTGAAGATGACGAACGTTATGAGCTTATTGTGATGATGAAAACAGCTCTAGCTTGATAATCTCATGGTGTTCCAATATAAGAACATTTTCTTCCAAAGGCACTAGAAGCATAACAAGAAATATGAATAATTATAACTGTAATTTTTAATTTAAAACGTCTCTCCAAGTCTGCTTCTTGACAGCACATAATGCAGCAACAATCTGAACAGAACTGCTGACCCACAGTAAAAAAATCACTTCGCTTACACACATCTGGACTGATACACACTCCTAAAGGTGTCCAGATGCCTTTGTAGATTGCATTGAATGTGCTGATGGAATGTGTCTGATGGTTCACAATCATAGGTGTTATTCTTTAGAGTGCTGTTAAATTGGTCTGCACAGTCCTGAATAGATGCAGGTCTGATTACTGATCATGGCAGTAAATGTAAAGTGTGGCAAGACTGATCAATGTGCTTGATTCATTGAGCTGGCTCAGCAAAAAGTCAGCACCGGGGACCAGATGTGTGTGTGTGTGTGTGTGTGTGTGTGTGTGTAACACAAAGAGTTACAGACATTCTTTATCCAAATACCAGCACTGCTTGTAGCGTGTGAAACACAATAATGTCCTCCTCTAATTCATTTAGAGTGTTCAGTACTACATTCATGTGCAAAGCGACACAACAGAAGACTGATTTTCATTGACTGAATGTGCAGTATCTGTATGAGGTTTCCATATGACCCACAATGCACTTACTGTTTAGTGTACAGTGTGTTAGAAATTATATAAATATATATAAAAATTTAAATATATATTTTGAAACACATTTGAAATATCTGGGACAGTATTATCACTTACAGTGGCATTTTTGCCTTGAGCTTTTGTTAATTTCTCGTGCCGGTGTACAGTGTGGTAAGCATATGGACAGAAAATACTCTTTCTGGTGCAAATTGGAACGACAGATGTATTGTTAAAATGTTTTATCGCTTTTCCTACAGCACATGGCTCATCCAGTTTTAGATTAAGAGTATTTAAACAACGTCTTCATTTTCCGTGAACGTTTGTGGCGTCACTGAGTGAAGGTGATGCTTATAGGATTATAAGATTATGGATGAGAGTTTTACTAGGAAAGCTAAAAAATGCAGATGAGGGTTGTTGAAGGAGGATATTTTTACTATGACTTTGCTTTCTTGTATTTTTGTTGGTAACACTTTATTTTAAGGTCTCTTAACTAGTTGCTGATTAGCATGCATATTACTAGAATATTAGCCATTTATTAGTAGTAATTAAACATGTATTAATGGCTTATTCTACATGACCTTATTCTACATCCCTAATCCTACCCAATACCTAAACTTAACAACTACCTTACTAGCTATTAATAAGCAGCAAATTAGGAATTTATTGAGGGAAAAGTCGTAGTTAATAGTGAATAAGTGTTCCCTATTCTAAAGTGTTACCTTTTGTGTTTTTGTAGAGCTGTGGAAATGTTTGTGATCTTTATGTACTGTATGATCAGCTATATTAAGGCTGAAAGCTGGTTGCTTTGTTGTACAGTATGCTGCCGAGCTGAAGTCAAAATGCATATATTTAGGTTTGTACAAGAGTATAGTTACAGTCTGAAGAAAATCAGCTTTGTGTGGCCATTTGTAAGCTTTTTATCTTTGACTCTTTTTCATAATTGAACACATGATGTTTGTTTCATCCCTCGTTCTCTTTTGTTCTCCACAGTGAGCACTGGCATCTTTGCCCGTGTGTTGTCATTTTTCATCAGAATCAGGAGTGACTCAGTTGAGCTCTTGTCTCCTCACAAGGGCAACACACTCACTAGCATTCAGCAGGCTACCGGCGGGGAGGAGTGTTAAATCAAGCTCTAAACACGGCTTTAGACTCAGGTTTCCCTGATGGCAAAGAATTCCATTTCTCTTATTTGCATATTTCCTATTCTCCCCAGAAAAGGAAAGACAGGGAGAGAAGAATATCTCAAATGTCAGATTTTAATCATACAGATTTGATAATTGATAGGCTAAATGCAATTAAAACACATCTAAATTGCTGTGTTTGTTTAAAAAAACACAAATGTAAATCTATTATATTTTATTTTAAAACTACCCTTTAAAACTTTGAGGTGGGTATGATTTTATGTTTTTGAAAGAAGTCTCAGATCATCAACGCTCTATTTATTTGATCAAAAAATTGTAAAAGCAATAATATTGTGAAATACTAATACAATTTAAAGTGTAAATTATTTCTCTGATGGAAAAGCTGAATTTTCAGCAGCCATTACTCCAGTCTTCATTGTGTCACAATCCTTTAGGTTTCATTCTAATATGCTTATTATTAATGTTGAATACAGCTGTGCTGCTTAATATTTTTGTAAAAACTGTAGTACATTTTTTTTGTAACATAAATTTAGATTATAATTTTAATGCATCATTGCTGAATAAAAGTATTAATTTCTCTTGAACAGTAGTGTATGTTTAGCATGTCACTGAAGAAAGTCGAAATCAGGCGTGCTATTCGAATAAACCAGACATTGCTGTTATTTCAGATTTTTATCACCATCACAGAAGGCTGTTGTTCTCATTTAAATTCTCACACTTCCAGTGTAAATGTTATATAATGTCCATCTGTCTCATATAATTTGGAACATTATGTAGGAGATAAAGTTGCAAAATGAGAGAAAAGTCTCTATGGTTTTATGGACATTGATACCATATTAAACAGCTTATGCTCATATTTACCCATTTGCATCTACAGTGAATTGTACCACTCATTTCAGATAAATAGATGATGAGCCATCACATCCTCTGATAGTTTGGTTCTGGGTGACTTTTCTAAGGGACCTTCCCTTTAGGTTGTGTGTGTATGTGTATTAGTGGGTGGATCAGTGAGTATGTGTGTGGAGTGTGGAGGTGAATGCTCCATGAATAAAGGGAGGTAATTTAGTTGCCTGCAGCGGTTGTGTGAAGTCTGACCTTATCAGAGCAGCCTCTGTTTTTTCTTCTAAACCTGGTGAGTCACCAGCCACACACACACATACATTATCAGAAATTGAATGATATTGTCAGGGGAGTGTGTCCTGTGAGAGTAGGAGGCGAGAGAGAGCAGTGGAAATGTTAATGCGGGTCTCACCTGCCCGAGCGCAGAGCTGCAGCCCCTCACCAAGTATCCATCAGAGGCTCTCAGAAGCAGTTTAGGAGCCCAGAGAGAGCGAGAGAGATGTGGCCTCAGCTTGGGCAGGTGATTGATCACTTTCATGGAATTACACCATCTCCAATGCGAAGTCAGCCTGAGGATTAATGAGCTGCTCTCTCTCTGAGGTAGAGTGGTTTCCAGTGATTGAAACACAGCTTTCATAGAAAGAGATGGCTGAGGACTCACAACTCTTTCCCCAGATGAGTGTGTGTGTGTTCTCAGTTTAACGGCAGATAAAATGGACTCTGCTGTCATCATCTTCCTTCACTCACAGGAAGTGCTCACTTGACCATCACTGTGTGGAGAACATTTACTTCATGCCTGTCCATCACAGGCTGAATGTCATCTGTTAATATTCTGCTGCCATCTAAATAAATATTGAACTAGTAAGCATTGTGTAGCAGACTGAATCTTATCATAGGCCTCTTTGAAGCTATTGTGTATGAATTTTCTGAAAACTCTGCCTAAAAATGAATAGTCATTATTCCAGTCATTATTCAGTCGTCTTTGTGCTTTGTGTGAGAAACAGATCAAAGTCATTATTTGTTAAAAATGGTGACAAATTCTGTAATTGTTCTTGGAATGTTCATGAAAGTTTCTGAGAGAAGTAAATTAATCATTCTTTTGAGATCTTTTCAATCTAATCTTTTTGCTTCATCAGTTTCACTTTCAGTTTGATCAGAAAAGTTTAAATGGCTATTCACACAGAATGTTTTGATGTTAAAAACGTGAGACGCAGGGTAGTTGAATAAAAAAAGATATTATATAAGATATTATTCAGTGCCGCATTTTTAGAACGCTGTATTATAAATTAGATGCTTCAAAAGACGTGAATGCAACATGTTTACAATAGAAATAAACAATGGAAACACATTCTGCGTAAATGGCCACTAAATACGCAGTCATGTTTACTGTTATTTGCCACAGTTTCATGGGTGAAATGCAGTCATTTCAGTAGGAATCCAAGCAATCCGAAATTTCACTTGAGGAAAAAGATTTTCCTACGCTGATTGTGCAACAGATTTGCCATGTTGACTGACAGAAGGCTGCCTGGTTTGAAAGTGTCTTTTATAGTGAAATTTTGTTAATGTGATTATAATTGTTCACGTATTGGACTGGTCCGATTAATTTTCAAGTTCAACTCACTGATTCAGTGAGCTCAAAATCAGCTAACACCAAATTAGTTAAACAGCTAGTGTCCATAATTCATTTTTACAACAAGACTATGTTAACCACAAATTCAGGATAGTAGGTTCGACTCCTATATTTCATACAGACACTAAACAATATACTTGATTCATTCCTGCAAATAAACTTAGTTTGTTTGTGACCACAGAGAAGGTATGTAAAGCATTTCAAGATATGTATAAATGTGCCAAGAGCATGTTTCTCATATAAACAGATTAGCATAGTTGCTTTGTTAACCATTAGCTTTATGCATTAATTTAAATTTGAACAACCATAGCAATTAAGCAAAACAGCATCACTGGGTGATTCTCTGCGTGATTTTATTCAGATGAAGTCAGAGTTTAATGACAAGGCCTGGAGCAAAGCCCCGGGCTGCCACATTCTCACTGCAGGGGCCTTCACGAGTTCAACTGTTTTCCCGAATAAACAACTCTCATTTCATTTTCTTTAGCTTGTCACGATCTTGTATGTTGTGGCGAATGCATCAGTTTATTTATACTGCTAATATGTACTTTGTGTGAACTGCTAGACTTGAATTATATGAGGCAGGCATTGTGAATAATTGATGGTTTGTAGCGTGTCGCTATAAAGCAGATAGATGCTTCCTCTGATTCTTCCATCAGACAAAGAGTAGATTTACATTGGGAGGAAAGAGGATCAAAACCATTTCGTTTTCTGTGATGGTTTTAGGACTGCCATTCACTCTGATGACACAGCATCTAACAGGCTTTCTCTCTCTCTGTGTGTCCTGTAGGTGGTGGGCCCTCCAGCTGCAGGGGCTTTCAGAGAGAGGCCAGCTAAACCCACAGCCTTCCGTAAGTTCTACGAGCGTGGAGACTTTCCCATCGCACTGGAACATGACTCTAAAGGCAACCGCATCGCATGGAAGGTATTTAAAAACATAACTTATGCTTCTGTTGTCTTTGTAGTAGAATATATTTATCAGCTGTCCTTACACATCACTTGCAGATATAGCTATTCACATACAAAACAAACTGTAGTTGATTTCTTTACTTGTCTTGGCTGTAAGCTATGATTCACTTAAATGTGGCTTGAGTAGCATTTTCCCCCAATAGATATAGTGACAAAGCAACTTTATCCAATACATATACACATAAAATAAGTGTTTTAAATAAATTAATAGATCCATACCAAAAAAAAAAAAAAAAAGAAATGTTTCTATTAGTGCTGTCAATCGTTTAAAAAAATTAACTACATTCCAGAAAAGTTGGGACATTTTGTGAAATGCCATAAAATCAAGAAGATGTTATTTGTTCATTCTCTTTAACCTTTATTTAATTGATTAAAGTACAAAGAAAAAAAATCCATTATTTTCACTGGCCAATTTAATTTTAATTTGTAAATATAAAAAAAATGTTTGATTTTGATGGCTACAACACACTCCAAAAAAGTTGGGACAGAGGCATGTTTACCACTGTCAAATCACCTTTCCTTTTAATTACACATTTTAATCATCTGGGAATTAAGGATGCTAATTTTTAAAGTTTTGCAAGCAAAAATTTTGCCCAGTCACACTTGATACAAGACTTCAGATGCTCGACAGTCCATAGTCATTGTTGTCTGATTCTCCTTTTCATGATGGGCCATACATTTTCAATAGGAGACTGATCTGCTGGCCAAACAGTCACATCCACATGTGTCTACGAAACCACGCTGTTGTAGCACTTGCAGAATGAGACCTGGCATTGTCTTGATCTAATAACCATGGCCTTCTCATGAAAGATGTCATCTTAATGGCAGTATATGTCTCTGTACTGCGTATAAGGCAAGGTTCCTCTGTGTATAAGGCAAGGTTCAAAAAGAAATGATTGATTCAGTCAGTGTGGAAGAACTTGACTGGTCTGCAGAAAGCCAAGTCCTAATCCAAGCTGAACACCTCTAGTGTGACTTTAAATGCAGACCTTGAGTCAAAAAGTCATCACCAAACACCAATGACTTTTACATATGGGTACAGTCATTGTCTCAATACATTTGTCCATTTAGTGTATGTACAAGTCATTGGTGTTTGGTAAAGAGTGGCTCAAGGTCTGCATTTAAAGTCACACCAGAGGTTTTAAGATTAAAACATTAAAAAACATTAAGATTTGTACTCATGGAAATGACTAAAGTAGTCAAACCTGTTCATTAGAAGGGGGTGACCCAATACTTTTGGCAATATAGTGTATATATATATTGTATATACTATATATATATATATATATATATATATATATATATATATATATATATATATATATATATATATATATATATATATATATATATATATATATATATATATATATAACAAAATTCCCATCTTCTCAACAAACGTGTGTGTGTGTGTGAGTATTATGCTTTGAAAAGAGAAAGAGCTCTGATCAATCATTGTCCCTTGCACTACAGTTGTGTAGTGTGATACAGCATGTAGCTGTGGTTGACCTAATAGCACACTGTCACGAGTCTCTGTGTGTGCCTGCAGGTTAGACATAGTGTTTATTTCATGAAGGTCAGCAGTAGTATTATCAGTGTTAACCTGTTGTCTGCACACTAATTCAGAGAAATCAGTGCAGTGCCTGACTAGCACAACTTACAATGAACACACGCTCACCTCTCTCTCCTTCATGAGTATTTCTCTTTTTTCCTGGTTGGGAAAACTCTTGAAAGCCTCGGCATGAATTATTAAAAGCAAATTTCAAAATGAATTTTCCTATGCTTTTGAAAAAATAATGTCTCTTTTTCTTTGTGTTGTTATGAAATTGCTGGGAGCCGACAGGAAGTGGTGTATGAAATTGTAGCTGTCACATCTAATGCATCTGTAATGCTTATTGATTTTCCTTCTCATGCCGCTGTTGATTTGATTCTGCTTTTCACACGCAGTATTTACACGCCTTCGCTCTGTAAATATGATGCACATATGCGTGAGTAAAACCGTGCCCTCAGTGACCCCTGTAATATATGTGGTACCAGGTCACTTAGAGGTCATGCTTGGGTTGAGACCATTTGTAAGTGTTTCATTAGGTGTATGTTAAGTGGAAGTGGAAGCAGTGCATGTGTGTATGAAAGGCTGGTTTATTACATGAAGTGTGTGGGCACAGCTGTGTTAGCACAGAGGAACCCTTGGGGCAATAGTTCAAGATGCGGTGACCAGATCAATCTGTCTAAAAGAGAGGGAGAGAAAGCTGTAATAGAGTCTTGTTTTTTATCCAGGTGGTTTAATTATGCAGGTCTGTCATTGGATCAATAATATAACACACTGGATCTGTTCATTTATTTAAAAATATCCAGAAAAAAAATGCAATTTATAGATACATTGGCTTGAATAAACCAAATTTTTATTCAAAACCAAGTGTTTTTTAAATTTACGAATTAAAATTCAGTTTGATTTTTTTTTTCGGGGGCATGAAGTAAAAATGTCAGGGTGGTACAAATGTCCTGATATTATGATGAAGAAAAAAAAAAAATCTTAACAAAAAACTGAAGTACTTTGACATGATCTTTTTTATTATTATTTCTATTTAAACAAACTATTTAAACAAAATTGCTTCTCTTCATTTTCTTATTTGCTAAAGTCAAAATGATGTGCTTTAACCAAACCATACTCAATGGAAATAAGTGCTTGTGGTGAAGTTTCTGAAACACAGATATTACGTACCTTACTGCACGTTCATTACTGTGTGTACAGGTCAAAAAGTCTCTTAAAATATCAGATAATTTAACCTTTTTATGACAAATCAATGTTTGTTTGGCATGTAAAATGTCAAGTGGTGCGACTCTTCAAATCTTAATATTTAAATAAAGATATTTATTAATTAATGATTCATGATATTTGTGAAACAAAATAAATAAACAACACCATGAAAAATATTTACACTTTGATTTAAGATGTGCACTCAAATGTTTTCAGAGTTGGAAAACGGTATTACTTTTTATTTGATGGTTACACCACATGGCATTTAGAGTTATTAAATTTAAACTTTTCTTGAAAAATGTATAAAACTTTTTTTTTTAAACAACAAAGAGTACTTCTGTAAGAATATGGAAAACTGAGAATTTTAAACTTGATTTTTAAAAGATTTTTTCTTTTCTTTGTCATTGACACTCTTATTCTTCATTGACCACCAAGGATGGTCAACGATGACGTTTCCTTACATTTAAATCAATATCTTCTAACATCTGTATCTGTGTCTCGTCTCGTTTCGTCTCCTCTGTTGAGTGTCTATCCCCCTCTCTGTGCAGCAGGGAGCAGCAGTGCATTCCTGCAGGCGTTTCAAAGTGTTTCCCCTTTTACTTTTTCTCCATACCTCCCTGTCTTTCTACTTCATGGTAAACATGGTCCTTTAGAAGAAGGCCCTTTTGTGCGTTACTGTGTGTGTTTGCATCTTTAAACACTGAGTTTGAAACTTTTGCTCATGTGTGAGCATTCAGGTGTGTGTATTCAGGGAGGATGTGTATGTGTGTGTTGATGTATGAGAACAGACACTGCTGTTTAAATGTCAAGGGCAGCATTTGAATGCACAGGGATGTGAAGTAGAGAACTGATATTTTTAGTTTCTTTCTACGAGTCCTCACAATTCTCACTCGTGCTGTCTCCACAGTTAAAGCTTTGACGTGGTGTGTTAAGAACATGTGCAGTAGACTGATAAGAGTAAGCAGGAGGTCTCTCTCGTTCTCTCTCACTCTTTTTCTGTCTCTTTGTGTTTGTGCATCTCTTGCACATGGCCCTGTTGCTATCAGAACAGTCCATCAATTTTATGGTGTTCCAAAGTGTTTTCCAGGGATCTCCGTCGAGAGAGAGGAGGAGAGAGAGGTATCTGATGTCGTGGTCACTGATAGGCATGAGGATCTGGCAGATCCCCAACAAACTCTTTCTGTATGCATTGGTCACATTTTATTATTTATTGCTAAATATACTAGCACATATTATTTTCTTGTTAAAGAATGATTTTTGGGGATGTGAACTGGTTTTAAGGCTTGTTCACACCAAGACGAATATTCAATGTGAAAATTTGGTGCGATAAACATTTGAAATATGAATTAAAAGCTGTTAATGAATCTGTTTAGACCAACGTGAACATTTGCATGCTGTTAATTCAACAGATTTTTTTTAGACAGAGGTGTTCTAATCTTTCTTTTCCATTAAACTGCAAAGAAAACTTGCCAACCAGTAATATTTGCAATTAAATTGGCAGAATTTTCATGCTGAACATTTCTGTTGGCCTGTAAAGAATTTAATGATTCTGTTTATGATTCGGTTTCCACTTTTGGTTCCATAATGATTATATTAACTATTCTTTTAGTAGCCTGCTTTCCTTTGTTAGTGTTGGTGATGACTTGTGCCTCAGTGAATAAGTCAAGAACCGATTCAGACAGTGATTGATTCATTAAACTGATTCAAATCAGTAACTTATATATTTGAACCTTTTTAATGGCTCATAAGAGTCATTTGATTCATGATTCTTCTCTTCTGAATAAGAACAGGTTCTCCATCCATCCATCCATCCATCCATCCATCCATCCATCCATTCATGTCATCCACTCTTAAAAATAAAGGCTCCAAAAAGTTTTTGCACTGATGCCATAGAAGAACAATTTTTGGTTCCCCAAAGAACCTTTCAGTGAACAGTTCTTCAATGAACCATTTTGAAGAACATTTTAAAAATCTAAAGAACCTTTTTCCACTATAACAGGGGTGCCCAAACTCGGTCCTGGAGGGCCAGTGTTCTGCAGAGTCTACACTCTAAAAAAAAGACGGTTCTTCAATGGTTCTTCACATGTAGAAACAGTTCTATTTAGAACCATAGCATCTTGAAGAACCCTTTTAATGCTGAAATGGTTCTTTGTGTCAGAGTTTAGGGTTCTTTATTCCCGCCTTTTTCTTTTTCAAATCTGTAACTGTCAAAACACCTCATTACTGATTTTCTGCAGCTCAGTGATCCAACTACAGATTGTCAACACACTCTCAACAGGTAAATGATTTCATTCTTAAATTTAAATACAAATTTAACTTTAAAATTGTGTCTGGTTTTCAAACAAACATGTTCTTTTCTCTTCTTTTGATCACATGTAAGTGTGAGCAGCTCTGTTAAGCTGAGGATAGCTACTACTCTTCTCCACTAAGTAACAGATAAATTGAATTTATAATCCATAGTGTTAGAATTGTTTTTAATTGTTGTTTATTTATTTATTACTAACAGAGGCTACACTCTAAAAAAGATGGCTTATTACTGATTTTCTGGGTTCAGGCAACTACACAGACTGTCAACACACTCTCAACAGGTAAATGATTTCTTTCTTAAAATGTCTATAATTTTTAACTTTCAAATTGTAACTGGTTCATATCATGTCTTTTTCTCTTTTTAGTTTAAGAGAACATGTAAGTGTGACCAGCCCTGTTCAGTTAAGGACACTTCTCTCCCCTTCACCACTAAGTAAGTAACAAAAATACTGAATTTATGGTCCGTTTTTACAAAAACAAATGGAAGGAGACGCATTGTAACTCTAAACTCAGTTGTGTATTTCAGATGCATCACATCCTACAACCTCATCATCTGCAGAGAGAAACTGGCACTCAATCACACCAAAATACACATAATGATGGACTTGCAGGCATCATAGAGGGTTATTAAAATACAGTATTTCACTGGAACATGGTCTTCATTTCACTATTTTGTTTTACTTCTTGTAGTATTTATTTATGTTCAATGTCAATTGTCATTTATTAATGTATTCTGCTAATAACTGTTGTTAGAACACTGTAATTTTTGCTACAAATTCACATGCCAGTAAAAAATAAAAGTACCTAAATGACATGTTGTTGTTGTTTTTATGTAAAACCCTAATAGACACTACAAGATATCGTAACACCAGGCAGATAGAGGTGTAAAAAACAATATTAATCAATAATATATACAAATAATATTAATAATAATATAAATATATTAATACTAATTAAAATAAACTGTTGTTAAAAAGGTTATTTTTAACCTATATAGCATTTTCAAAGCATGGTTCTTTATGGAACCCTATAAAAAGGTTTCTATTTAGCACAAAAAAGGGTTCTGCTATTGTTACAAGCCGAAGAACCCTTTTCTGGTACTGTTTAGAACCATTTTTCTTAAGAGTGTAGGCATGCTAGAAACTTCCCGGCAGGTGTGTTGAGGGAAGTTGGAGCTAAACTCTGCAGGACACCGGCCCTCCAGGACCGAGTTTGGGCACCCCTGTACTATAAAGAACCTTTTCTGCATTTGAAAGGTTCCATGGATGTTCAAGGTTCTTCATGGAACCATCGATGCCAATAAGATCATTCACCTTTATCAATTATTCCAAGTTTTCTGTGTTCTGCTTTTTTCTCCTCCTACGTTGTCATTTTTTTGCCCTGAATTGAGACATGGGTGTAAAATCGAAGAAGCATTTCATAGACAACATCAATGTAAACTTGATTCCTACTATCATGCTGCTGACTGGGGAGGGTGGGGAGGACAATCAATTAATCTGATCAAGTGCTTCAGGAAATGGAGAGGGTAAGAGATCTCATCCATTCAATCCCCTGATTGAGTTATGTCAGGTGGAGGGGGAGGAGAAGACCTGTATGCATGAGTGTGTGTCAATGTGCGTAACACTGCAGAAACAGCGCTGAGGTGGGGTGTTTTTATTTCCCTTCTATTTTATCTCCATCTGCACATTAGCATTTTTATGGGCGGTACCTTATGTGGGCACAGACCCTCTCCTGACAGCTATATGACCCGTCCAAGGAGAGGTATTACTCTCAGGAGTTAATCCCATGGTCCACTTTGGAATCCAGGAGCAACCTCATTATAGACCTGGCAGGACGTACACCTGTTTAAACACAGAGAGAAGAGAAGACCAGCCCCTTCTGGATGCCTTCAATCTCTTTGCAAAAACACCCTGTCATTGATAGTTGCCTGCATAGATTTTTGTACATTTTTATTTAAATTCTGGGCTGGAGAGAGATCAGGCCATCCAATATCATCCGCTTGCCTTTCAAAGGGAGATAGTTGATTATGAATAAAGGCGAAAGCATATTTCCAGTGCCATTTCCAAATGCTAATGCCATCTTTGGCATGAGCGCTAAGTTCTGGACACTGTTTTGAGTCGATCACCTGAGCCGTGAATGCCATGTGATTAATCACTCTGCATGAAAATGACGCTTTGATTAGCTAATGGCAGCACTGGTGACTATCCTGGGCTTTGACGTCAAAGGAAGCAGACAGGGAAAATAGTCCTCATTTGCTCACTCTCATTTTGTTCCAAACCTGTATGATTTTCTTGCTTACACAAAAGAAGATATTTTGAGAAATGTTTTTCAGTGGAAACTGTAAATAGTTTAACATCGCAATTATGTAATTTTACTGTAAAATACTGTCAAATGCAAATGCACCATGCAATTTATGGTGAAAACAGTAACAGAACCTGCCAGCAGGGGTTAACAGCCCATGCTAACCAACCAAACCTTGACCCCACCGCTTTACACCATTGTAGTCATGCAACCTAACCACAGTTATCTGAGAGGGTGAAAAATAAAAAAAAGAGAGGAATGAATATAAAAGACCACTCTCTTGGGAATGGAGAGTAAGTGCTTAATTAATTTTACTTATGGGCTGCTAGTAGAAATGTGTTTTATTGATCAACCACTGTATATTTGCTCGTAGACCTGCCTAATGTAATGGCCTGGAATAACTCCAGCAAGGCATTGTGGGTAATTTACAGAAGGGCATTTGAAGATTTGAATGTCAGAATCTTCAAACTGACACAATATTTGTGTGGCAACAGCACTCCAGATCTACTGGGATTTAACGCAAAGGCAAAATGATGTGAAATGCTGGGAAGTTTGAAAATTGTGTTTTCTGAATGACTGATGATGCTCTTTCCAGCTCTCTCTCTCCTTCCAGCCCTGAATAAAGAGAGTCTGCCCATGCCATTTATAGGGAGATATATGGAAGCTGGGTGAGTTGCAGTCATTGATGTATCTGAACTTAAAGATGGGCGCCTTTGAGAGCCCAGACTTTGGCCGAAGGAGCGAGACGCACCGGGCCAGGGGGATGTTGGATCAGTCGTTCTGCCCCACCGTGAGCCACAGAGCTGCTATTGATTGACATGCTCATAGCCAGCAGGCTGCAGATCTAAATAGAGCCTTTAATTAACTAAATGGAGCCATAGCAGCTGGATGCCAAACACTCCTCAGCATAGAGAATGAGCATGGCGCACACTAATGTCAAATACTAATGCTAGCAGCGCACTGTGGTTGGCGGAGGGGAAATTGACTGGGGGGAAGGCAGCCATTTGATATTCTACCTCCTTCTACCTCACGCTGTCGCTGTCATGCCGGTCCCGTCACTATCTAAGACCCCTGTCACTCACTCCGTCCCCTTGTGCAAAGCTTTTCCCCTTTTTCTTCTTTTTTTTTTCAAAGATATCAGCCTCTCTCCTCTGCACACTCTCTCTCCTCACTTGCTCTCATTCCTGTCCACTCATCCGTTCTGTCAGAGGTTAATTGGTTTGGAAATGATTCTATTCATTCTGGACGGTAATGCTGTTATCCTGAGAAAGAAGAAATACGCCACACACGCACTTAAGCCTAATTTAAAAGAAAGGATGGGTGGAGGGGTGGAGGAGAGAAAGAAATCCAATTTAATCTACCCTGACTTTTTTTTATATATTTTCGCCCAGGCCTGTCCCACAAGTCTTTTATTTAACTTATGGCGGAATTTCATTACCTTGAAAGCTTTTTCTCCCCCCTCTTTTGAGAGGATAGAAGGCCCTAATGTCTTTCTTGTAACCTCAAGGTCGGTGTGTTTGGATTGGTGGAGGTGCTTGAGCGTCCCTGTGATTAATGCACTGTACGATGCGCACGCACATACGCGCTCGCCGCAGATGAAAGTGCCCCTGTCACTGCCCTTGTTGTGAATCAGGAAAGACATTCATATTCAAATTCAGACACCCACGGGACTGTTCATGTCTCCCAGGTGTAGCGACACCACCTCCCTGGCCGCATCTCTATCTGGCTTCTTCCTCTGTCTGTCTCCCAAACGGCTTCTCTGTAACTCTCTGCGACTGATCTGACCTTCTCACTCCCTGCAGCTGCTCAGATCATGACTGCCTGTCTCACTGACTGTCTCTCTGGCTGTTCCTGTCTCCCTGCAGCTCTGCAGTCACCCTACAGCTGTTCTCTCTGTCTACAGCCTCTCTGATTGTCTTTCTCTCTCTGTAACTGCCTTGACGCTCTCTGTCCTCGCATGCACCCTCTACTTGCTGCTCTGTCTTTACTCTCATATTGAACAAAGCATACCGAACTGTCGGTCTGTCAGTCTTTCAGTCTCTATCCATTTACCTGCCGCTGTCCAAACGTCCGTCCATAGATCTATCCATCCATCTATCCGCCTGTCTGCCAACCATCCACTTCCAATCCATCCATTTACCTGTCTCCATCCATCCATCCATTCATTCACCTGTCTGTTGGTCTGTCTACCTGCCGTTCTCCATCCATGCATCTATTTTCTCTCTTTTCATCCATCTGTCTGTCCGTCATCCATCCATCCGTCCATCCATCCATTTACCTGTCTGTCTCCATCCATTCACTCATCCATTCATCCATTCTGTTTGTCTGTCTACCTGCATTTTCCATCCCTTTATCCATCCATCCATCCATCCATCCAATTCCTCTCTTCATCCATCAGTTCATCCTTTCACCTGTATATCTACCTGCATGTCTCCACTCATTTATCCATCCATCCATCCATCCATCCATCTACCTGTCTGTCTCCATCCATCCATCCATTCATTCACCTGTCCTTCGGTCTGTCTACCTGCCATTCTCCATCCATGCATCCATTTTCTCTCTTATTATCCATCTGTCCGTCCATCAAGCATCTATCCATACATCCATCCGTCCATCCATCCATCCTTTTACCTGTCTGTCTCCATCCATTCACTCATTCATTCATCCATTCTGTCTGTCTACCTGCCATTTTCCATCCATTTATCCATCCATCCATTTCCTGTCTTCATCCATCAGTTCATCCTTTCACCTGTATATCTACCCACGTCTCCACCCATCCATCCATCTGCCTATCTACCATCCGCTTCCCATCCATCTATCTGTTCATTTACCTGTCTCCATCCATCCATTTTCTCTCACATCATCCATCCGTCCATCAAGCATCCATCCATCATCCATCATCCATCCCTCCATCCCTCCATCCATCCATCCATTCACCTATTTGTCTCTATCCATCCACTCATCCATTCATCCATTCTGTCTGTCTGTGTATCTGCCATTTTCCATCCATTTATCCATCCATCCATTTCCTGTCTTTATCCATTAGTTCATCCATCCACCTGTATATCTACCTGCATGTCTCCATCCATCCATCCATCCATCCATCCATCATACAGAGTTAGTATTCTGAATGCAACTCTGCTTTTCCACTTATTGACTGTATTTGATGCTTACAGTATGTACCCATCAGTTTACGATTACAGATGAATTTCTGTTTATCCTGTGAACATATTCATAAAGATAACTAAAGCTATGGCCACATGCTGAATGAAAAAGTGAAATATCATTTTATCTCTCTAGGCTCAGTAAGTCCCACTCCCACATGACACTAATTTCCGATGGCAGTGTGAGTAGATAGGTTGTAGCCCCACCACTCTCTCTTTTTCTTTCTCGCTCTCTTTCTCTCTCTGACTCAAATGACATTTAAAGGTAGGTGAGATTAGGCACAATCACCAGCCTATTTCTGGTGCTCTGGGGAGCTCTGAGAACCCCCAGACATTCGCAGAACAGTGACTGATCTTCCGGCAGTTTAGCTATTGTGTGGGGGATGTGATTGTAGAGTTGGTTCAGACTGAGGTTCAGGCTGTGTCTGAAACCTGAAAAATGCCATATGTAATATACAGAGGTAGGATGGCACCAAGGCATGCCTGAATCTGATGTTTGGACAAGATGCCTTTATTGTGTGTGTGTGTGTGTGTGTGCGTGTGCTTAGCTGAAAGGGATCATTCTGCTATCATTTACTCACTCTCATGCACTCAGAAAAAAGGTACAAAACTGTCACTCGGGCGGTACCCTCCCAAAATGTACTAATATGTAATCTTTAGGTACTAATATGTACTTTAAAATGTACTATTATGGTACCTTCAAGGTTCTAAAATGTACCATTTAGTAGGGCTGGGCGGTATATCGAGTTTGTACAATATATCGATATATTTTTTTATAAGCGATACGGTATGAGGCAATACCATTTATATCGATATACAGTAGTTTGAAACGAGCGCATCTGAAAAAAATATCTAACGGAGGACACAGACTGAACTGCTGCGGAGAAAGTGCATAATCCAGTTTGTTCTAAACTTGTGACAAGCTTTATATGAAGAGCTTTAAAAAGCTCGTAAGATATAGTAGCCTATAGTTTATAGTTTCAGTTGAAAGCAGCTGGCGCTCGCCCCGTCAGATGCTCTGACAGAAAGGCTGCGTGTGAGGCTGACAGAGACTCTGCTCGCGCTGTTCAATGTGTTTGAGATGTTGTTTTCCTTAATGCATTACTTACATTTCACAGGTATATTCTCCATCTGTAAATGTTAGAAAGCCATGGAAATATTTCCATTTTGCTGTCAAAAGTGCATGGGCCTTTTGCTTTGTGATTCTCCGCTAAACTTCACAGACTTCATTTAGAACGAGCGCCGCCGCCAAACAGATATAAAAGATATTTATACTAAAATATACATTTTGCAGAAATATTTGCAGTTGGACAATAAATGTGACATATGTAGAATTTTAAACCTACAACTAAGTGTATTTGTATGATAGCACTAACTGTAAAGTGATTGTAATGGAGTAATCAAAATAGTCTTTTTACTCAATCTGTGCTTTTTTTTTTATCATTTTCACTTTTAGCTTAGTAAATTTAACTTCTGCTTTAAAAGCATTATTTTTGTTTTTAGATTGCAATGTTACAATGTTAGAATGTAATGTGATTTTTTTTTTAAATGTGATTTTAAAAAAAAAACTTTTTTGCACATAGGCCTAATATACAGTGGGGCAAAAAAGTATTTAGTCAGCCACCAATTGTGCAAGTTCTCCCACTTAAAAAGATGAGAGAGGCCTGTAATTTTCATCATAGGTATACCTCAACTATGAGAGACAAAATGAGAAAAAAAAATCCAGAAAATCACATTGTAGGATTTTTAAAGAATTTATTGGTAAATTCCTCGGTAAAATAAGTATTTGGTCACCTACAAACAAGCAAGATTTCTGGCTCTCACAGACCTGTAACTTCTTCTTTAAGAGGCTCCTCTGTCCTCCACTTGTTACCTGTATTAATGGCATCTGTTTGAACTGTTTGATCAGTATAAAATACACCTGTCCACAACCTCAAACAGTCCAACTCCAAACTCCACCATGGCCAAAACCAAAGAGCTGTCAAAGGACACCAGAAACAAAATTGTAGACCTGCACCAGGCTGGGAAGACTGAATCTGCAATAGGTAAGCAGCTTGGTGTGAAGAAATCAACTGTGGGAACAATTATTAGAAAATGGAAGACATACAAGACCACTGATAATCTCCCTCGATCTGGGGCTCCACGCAAGATCTCACCCCGTGGGGTCAAAATGATCACAAGAACTTTGAGCAAAAATCCCAGAACCACACGGGGGGACCTAGTGAATGACCTGCAGAGAGCTGGGACCAAAGTAACAAAGGCTACCATCAGTAACACACTGCGCCGCCAGGGACTCAAATCCTGCAGTGCCAGACGTGTCCCCCTGCTTCAGCCAGTACATGTCCGGGCCCGACTGAAGTTTGCTAGAGAGCATTTGGATGATCCAGAAGAGGATTGGGAGAATGATGAAACCAAAATAGAACTTTTTGGTAAAAACTCAACTTATCGTGTTTGGAGGAGAAAGAATGCTGAGTTGCATCCAAAGAACACCATACCTACTGTGAAGCATGGGGGTGGAAACATCATGCTTTGGGGCTGTTTTTCTGCAAAGGGACCAGGACGACTGATCCGTGTAAACGAAAGAATGAATGGGGCCATGTATCGTGAGATTTTGAGTGAAAACCTCCTTCCATCAGCAAGGGCATTGAAGATGAAACGTGGCTGGGTCTTTCAGCATGACAATGATCCCAAACACTCCGCCCGGGCAACGAAGGAGTGGCTTCGTTAGAAGCATTTCAAGGTCCTGGAGTGGCCTAGCCAGTCTCCAGATCTCAACCCCATCGAAAATCTTTGGAGGGAGTTGAAAGTCCGTGTTGCCCAGCGACAGCCCCAAAACATTACTGCTTTAGAGGAGATCTGCATGGAGGAATGGGCCAAAATACCAGCAACAGTGTGTGAAAACCTTGTGAAGACTTACAGAAAACGTTTGACCTCTGTCATTGCCAACAAAGGGTATATAACAAAGTATTGAGATGAAATTTTGTTATTGACCAAATACTTATTTTCCACCATAATTTGCAAATAAATTCTTTAAAAATCCTACAATGTGATTTTCTGGATTTTTTTTTCTCATTTTGTCTCTCATAGTTGAGGTATACCTATGATGAAAATTACAGGCCTCTCTCATCTTTTTAAGTGGGAGAACTTGCACAATTGGTGGCTGACTACATACTTTTTTGCCCCACTGTATGCCTACGTGGTTACATTCACTTTATTTATTTGTTTAATCCAAATACAAAAGCGTAGAAAATACTGAGATATATACCGTATACCGCAAATCAGCCAAAAAAATACCGAGATATGAATTTTTGATCATATCTCCCTGCCCTAACATTTAGGCGTAAATACAGTACAAAGATGTACCATTTAACTTTTGTACCTTGGGTACCACCCCAGTTACAGCTTTGTACCTTTTCTTCTTAAATTGTGTCATTCCAAACCTGTATTCGGAACAGAAAAGTAGATATTTGAAGATTGTTTCCACTGGTTTTATTTGTACAATGAAAGTCAGAATTGGACAATGTTGGACCCCACTGATTTTCATTGGACAAAAACAGTTCTTTGTCTTGGACAAACCATTCTTCAAAATATTTTTTTGTGTTTTATAGAAGAAAGAGATTCATACAGGTTTGGATGAGTAAATGATGGCAGAATTTTTCATTGTTGGGTTAATTATCCCTTTAATAATATATATATATATATATATATATATATATATATATATATATATATATATATATATATATATATATATATATATATATATATAATATATCTTTTTCATTTTTATGACTTATAATCTATTTCAATTGAGAAATAAGCATTGTAGACAATGAATATGTGCTTAGTCATGTTTAAAGCTCATTTGAATTAGTTCCAGATCATTAGAAGCACAGGGATTTCCATGAACCTTCAACCTTTTGCTTTCCAGCCCAGATTTGTTCACTGCACCACCCTACCCATGATTACCTACATTAGCAGCTGTATAGATCCATCTCATCCTGAGTGGATGCCACTGAATTTCCATCTAGGTCACATTGTAAAGCTCATTAGCGAATTTGTCATGCTTTTCTCCATTATAGGGTCTGATGGCCTTTGTGTCCTGATGGATGTGGCTTTGAGTCACTACATCAGAACTGACGATCCTGCCCCTGAGTCCTTATCTCCCCACCTAACACACGCAAACATGCAGGATGGAGGAGAAATAGAGCTGAATAGAGAGAGGGGATGGAGGAGAGAGAGGGGAGGGGTTGCTGACTGTGTGCGTCTCTCTTTTCCTTCTTTTGTGATAATGCCAGAGTGATAGAGGAGACGAGCGAAGGATGCTGTCAAAGTGTCACCTTGCTTTGTTCTCGTTGCGCATAAGAGGCAGAACGACTGTGTAGGCCAGAGAACAACGCGACGTCCTGCCGGCTATCAAACACCTCCTTTCACACCAACTGCTCTCAACAAATGGACAGCTACTGTCAGTCTGTGTCAGAGAAAAAAAAAGACAAAACAAAAGGAAAGTGAGGTTGAGGTAAGAAATAGAGGGAGAGATGCGGGTGGTGGCTTGTAAGCTCTCATGAGCGGGGCAGAGGAGGTGGCTCTATATTAAAACGCTGAATAATGGATGAGGGGCCAAGGTGACAACCACATCTGTGACCCCAATATGGCTGAGAACTGACCCAGCACTGTGACTAAATCTTATTATAGCCCCAGAGCACCTCTGACTATGGGCAGCATACGTGTGAGTTTGTATCGCTCTGTGTGGCTGTACAGTAAGTGTTTGTTTTGTGTCTCGTAATGTGTGAGTGTGTTTGTGTTTTGTTGTCACTAGCATGAGGCGGAGAGGTAAGCAGGATCCTGAAAGTGCTGAGCTGTTGTATTTGTCTCCTCCCTTAAATTCCACAAATCAGCATATTTTTCTCTTTGTCACAGACGTCCTCTGAGAGACAGACCCCCTCTCACTGTTTACAGTGTGCGTGTGTGTGTGAAAGCCCCCCTCAATACTGCTTATAGTATGTGAGACACAGACCCCCCACAGACATGTTCACAGGAGGTTTGAACAGCCTCTGTGTGTGTTTCCATTATCTCTGCAGCAAGAACACACACCCAATAGCTCTGTTTCAAAACCAAGTGAACTGCCTTGTTGGCTACGACTGTACATAGGCAGCGACATAACTGAAATGGAAACTCGTTAGTGTCTGATATGAAATGCTCTCCAAAAGCAGGAACTTGACTGTAGTTGATTTCAGTAGAGTTTGCCGTTAGCATGTTGCTATGCTAGCCTATAGACGTACACAAATATTGGGTAAATGAATCCATTTTTCATTACATTGAAGTTTTTATTGCAGCATTTCTCAACAATCTTGGATTTCTTTCACTGAGCTCAATGCACCACGTTTTGGGATTGTCTTTTTTTTGAGAAGGATAAAAAGGGGGAATGGAGCACAAATTTTCACTGACATTCACAAACAAAAACAAATCAGAGTTTAGCTCCAACCATAATGAAACACACCTGCACCAGCTAATCAAGGTCTTCAGACTCACTAGAAACTTCCAGGCAAGGATGTTGCAGCTGGTTGGAGGTAAACTCTGCAGGACGTTGGCCCTCCAGGAGCAGGATTGGACACTCCTGAGCTAAGAGGCCACAACATGATGTATCATTCTTCTATTGGTCACATGTCCTAAAGGAATAGTTCACCCAAAAATGAAAAATTTACTCACCCTCAAGCCATGCTAGGTGTATATGACTTTCACTTTCAGACGAATACAATCAGAGATACATTAAAAAATGTTCTTGCTTTTCCAAGCTTTATAATGGCAGTGAATAGTGGTAAAGATTTTGAAGCAATATAAAGTTCATAAATCATAAATAGTACTCTACATGGCTCCGAGGGGTTAATAAAGGCTGTACGAATAGAATTGATGCATTTTTGAATAATATCCATATTTAAAGTCTGTGTAAAGTCAACTCTGATAATTGTTTCTAAACACATTACTGTATAAATGTTAGAAATGCATTGCTGAAACATGCCACAAAGACTGTGAACTATGTAGTACTTAATTGTGAAGTTAGACCATTAAACAGTTTTTCACAATTTTCATGTTCAGGATTTTCTGAGCGGGGTTAAAATGGTGACTCAATGACGAAACGGAGTCACTGAGCACGGCCCCCTTCCTCTAACACTATTTAAGAGGTGTGTTCGACTTGAAGCAGCACTGACCGATGGTGACTGTGTGTCAAAGTACAGTGAGAGCTATAAAGAGCAGACGGCTCCTTATGCTTTCGAATCGCTCTCGCGGTACTTTGTCATCATACACCGATTGTTCTGCACAGCGCTGATTCAAGTCAAGCTCAATTAATAACTAGAGCGCATTAGCGTCAGTGGTTCGCTGCTCAACTGCGAGTTACTGTCATAAACGTTAGCTATTACAGTCTGCAGTTTGCTTGCTAGCTATGCCCTCGTCACGTAAATGCATATTACCTGGTTGCAATGATTTACAAAACTGCTCGGGCTCCTTATTTGAATTAAGCCGCTAAAGGGTGCATCCATTCAGACGGCAGCTTTCCGTGAGTGGGCGTGGTTTCAGGGCCGCCAGCTGACACGCCCTCAGCGTTTGCTAGCAGAGAATACTGCTTATTTTTTCAAGATTTTGATACATTATTTTATTAACTTGCCAGGGTTTTTTATCATTGGCTGAGTGGTTAATAAAACATTTTTCTGTGGTTTGACAAACTCAGAACACACATTTAATATTGACTTTACATGGACTTTAAAACTTTACAAACCATAATCTAGCTTCCGCTAACTGTCGTATGCATTTACACGAAAGAGTGGCGTTCCAGTGGATGACGTAGGCGTAGTGTGAGCTCAGGTGAGATGTGACGAACACGGAAGCACAGAGGAGAGAGCAAAACAAAACAGTGTTCATGAATTAGAAGTACAAAACGAGGATTTTTAAAGAAAAATGTTGGAGAATTTTGATATAAGCCAAGAGAAGACGACCGTTGCAAATCATTTGAACTTTGTGTCAGTATGTCACGAATAGAACGAGGCATCGGTTTACTGTTGGGGATTTGTCGTGTTGCGCTGCGCCGCATGCTATGTAGACAGCATCACTGATAATAATGGGTTCTATTGTATTTTGTTGCGTATTTTGCCGCTCGAATCAGGTGTTACACAAATGCATTGATTCCACTCAGAAGGCGTTTATTAACCCCCTGGAGCCGTGTGGATCACATTTTATGATGGATTTATGCACTTTATTTTGCTTCGAAATCTTGACCACTATTCACTGCCATTATAAAGCTTGGAAGAGCCAGGACATTTTTTTAATATAACTCCGATTGTATTCGTCTGAAAGTAGAAAGTCATAAAGTCAGGATGGCTTGAGGGTGAGTAAATCATGGGGTAACTTTCAGTTTTGGGTGAACTATCCATTTAACATGATACAGATTTGCAGGAAAAAATTCACCAAACTTGAACTTTGGAGCAAAGCAAAATGCGAAACTTCTTCATGTGAGTTTGCGTTTCCGGTCTCACGATTTTGCATGCGTATGAATAGAAGTCAATGGAATGAAAAGTCCAATGTGATCACCCCTTCAGTGTCTTAATTGTGAGGATGATATGCTTCAACAACCATCATCTCTAGGCTAAATAATAGGGAGAGAGGGAGTCTTTCTAGAAGAGAAAAGGCAATGTTAAGGTTAGAAAATGAGGAAGAGATGAAAACAGAAACAGGGAGCAGGTGAGGCTTGCATTTCGGTGCGGGGTTAAACAGAGCATGATCTGTCCTAATGAGGGACAGTTAGGCTGTGTGCAGATGGTCTGTTTTCCTCTAGTGGAAATTGTGTTGACTGGTTAGGCGCTGAGAAGCTCTGAAAACTGTCAATACAATCTGTTAGTCCATACCTGCAGTGAACATCAGTACCATCCATTCTTGTTGCTCGTTAGACAAATTACTCCTTTTAGCTCTCTAAAGTCTCTCCTACATGGAGCTTTAGATTGTTTTGTTGAAATATCACATTTTGTGATCATACAGCTAGTGTGAACCATTTGTGGAATGAAATGCCAGATTTATCATACTATATGGCTGTTTTCGATGTCCGCACATCCTTGATGCTTTTTCTGACTTCAGTTCATCAGCACTGCAAATGTTTTCTGCAGACACGCTGTCATGGTTGCTTTCGAGGGGGTCTAGTGGCATTCCGACAACCTGCAAGGCTTCACACGCCATAGTCAAGCCTAACATTATTAACTGTTCTACAGTTTTCCTATCTTTGTTTTCAACTATTTATTTGAATCTACAGACCCCTGCTGTGAACTCTCAGCATTTTTTAGTTAGACTCCCTGCGTGACACAGTATTTATGTAAAATTGTTTATCTCTGTGAACCACAAGCTTTGATGTTGCATCCGAGACTTTGAAGTGCTCGAACGCTTTCGTTGGTCATCCTCGATTTCTTCATCTTTGATCAGAGCAGGGGTGACTAGTTAAAGAGTGGTTACTTGATGTCACACCTGATTCGGTTTACTTTTCTGATGCGCAACGGCTTCAGAGCACCAGACGAAATCATTTTTCACTCTCTCTGGTCTCTGATGGGATGACAGGAAACCCTGGAGCTCGAATTTGTTCGAGGAAAATTAGAAGCAAAGTGTTCATTCAGTCCTCAGAGCCAGCCGGCCCGCCCTCTCCCTCGCTCGGAGAAATGGCTTCCATTTTCCACAATCTTAATGACCTTTCATAATGGCTCTTTGTCAGGGCTTTTATTTATGACAAAATTCAGTGCAATCTGTCAGTCTGGGGGGCAATGGCGTTTATAAGAAATGGGCACACTAAGGGAGACTCCATTATGAGAAACACTGTAGTATTGCTTTCCGTCTGCAAATAATAACAATAAAACAACCTATGAGTAAATTTGAGCTTTAATGAAATTAAGCTGGAGCAAAATGGTACATTTTAGAGAATCAAAGTAGAATGGAATTGAGTCGGGCTGAATTAGGATGTTTATTGGAAGTGGTGGGCAATCAGAGCTGCGTTTGATTGGTCGGTAGAGGATTAAGTGTGTTTACCATCTTATAGTCTATTGCTCTGTCTCAATGAACATCAGTGCCATAGTCCAGCATCTCCAGTGCCACCTCTGAGTCATGAGCGGCCCATTCATCTTCTTGTCTGAGCACTTTAATAACTGTAATGGCTTTCACGATAAATGACCCTTGGCCCAAGCAAGAGTGCGCATTGCAGGGTTTGAGTCACGTGAGGACGCTTGTTGTTACCCACCCCCCCAAAGGCCGAGGTCTGCGGCAGCACCACTGCTCAAGAGACGCTAAATCACTTCCTAAGTGGACACAAATGTTCTGGTCCTGAACCATGGCAGTTCCGCCGTGCTGCTTAGCATCTTTCTCCCATTCCCTCCCCTGACAGTTAGAGGTGAGATGAAGTGCTGTATTATTTGGAGTCGTGTGCTAAATGAAGACAGGTTGACCCTTTCTACGACCGACTCTGACAGCCCGTCCACCTGACGGTCGTGTCTGCAGTCCCCTCCTCATGTCTTCATGCAGATGTGATTTTATTAAAGGCACTGGGGCTGAGGACACGGCTCAGCTCATTTACCGTCAGAGGGCAGGACGAGGACAAATGCAAATGGAAGTAATAAAGAAAAGGTGGAAATCCAAAGAGAAAAGTTCAAACCAGTGTCCCACAAATAGACTGAACATATCAGAGCTTCAGTCAAATCAATTACAGCTCCTAATAAATTCTGTACTGACTTTATTGTTCTGACTGTAAATAGTGCACGCTGTTACTCACTGAGATGCTTTTATTTGTTTCTAGCTGTTAGGCCTTATGCACTTTAAAACAATTTGGGTCTGTTTGAATACTTAAAGGTGGGGTAAGTGATTTCTGGTAGCCAATGTTGATATTTGAAATCACCAAAACAAACACGCCCCTACCCCAAAAGGGTCTCGCCCACTGATCTATATACAGGTGCATCTCAATAAATTAGAATGTCGTGGAAAAGTTCATTTATTTCAGTAATTCAACTCAAATTGTGAAACTCGTGCATTAAATAAATTCATTGCACACAGACTGAAGTAGTCTTTGCTTATGCACACAGACTGAAGTAGTCAGTAAGTCTTTGGTTCTTTTAATTGTGATGATTTTGGCTCACATTTAACAAAAACCCACCAATTCACTATCTCAACAAATTAGAATATGGTGACATGCCAATCAGCTAATCAACTCAAAACACCTGCAAAGGTTTCCTGAGCCTTCAAAATGGTCTCTCAGTTTGGTTCACTAGGCTACACAATCATGGGGAAGACTGCTGATCTGACAGTTGTCCAGAAGACAATCATTGACACCCTTCACAAGGAGGGTAAGCCACAAACATTCATTGCCAAAGAAGCTGGCTGTTCACAGAGTGCTGTATCCAAGCATGTTAACAGAAAGTTGAGTGGAAGGAAAAAGTGTGGAAGAAAAAGATGCACAACCAACCGAGAGAACCGCAGCCTTATGAGGATTGTCAAGCAAAATCGATTCAAGAATTTGGGTGAACTTCACAAGGAATGAACTGAGGCTGGGGTCAAGGCATCAAGAGTCACCACACACAAACATGTCAAGGAATTTGGCTGCAGTTGTCGTATTCCTCTTGTTAAGCCACTCCTGAACCACAGACAACGTCAGAGGCATCTTACCTGGGCTAAGGAGAACAAGAACTGGACTGTTGCCCAGTGGTCCAAAGTCCTCTTTTCAGATGAGAGCAAGTTTTGTATTTCATTTGGAAACCAAGGTCCTAGAGTCTGGAGGAAGGGTGGAGAAGCTCATAGCCCAAGTTGCTTGAAGTCCAGTGTTAAGTTTCCACAGTCTGTGATGATTTGGGGTGCAATGTCATCTGCTGGTGTTGGTCCATTGTGTTTTTTGAAAACCAAAGTCACTGCACCCATTTACCAAGACATTTTGGAGCACTTCATGCTTCCTTCTGCTGACCAGCTTTTTAAAGATGCTGATTTCATTTTCCAGCAGGATCTGGCACCTGCCCACACTGCCAAAAGCACCAAAAGTTGGTTAAATGACCATGGTGTTGGTGTGCTTGACTGGCCAGCAAACTCACCAGACCTGAACCCCATAGAAAATCTATGGGGTATTGTCAAGAGGAAAATGAGAAACAAGAGACCAGAAAATGCAGATGAGCTGAAGGCCACTGTCAAAGAAACCTGGGCTTCCATACCACCTCAGCAGTGCCACAAACTGATCACCTCCATGCCACGCCGAATTGAGGCAGTAATTAAAGCAAAAGGAACCCCTACCAAGTATTGAGTACATATACAGTAAATGAACATACTTTCCAGAAGGCCAACAATTCACTAAAAATGTTTTTTTTTTTTATTGGTCTTATGAAGTATTCTAATTTGTTGAGATAGTGAATTGGTGGGTTTTTGTTAAATGTGAGCCAAAATCATCACAATTAAAAGAACCAAAGACTTAAACTACTTCAGTCTGTGTGCACTGAATTTATTTAATACACAAGTTTCACAATTTGAGTTGAATTGCTGAAATAAATGAACTTTTATACGACATTCTAATTTATTGAGATGCACCTGTATATGACTATATTCTCTATTATAGATCAGTGGTCTCGCCCCTATTTTGATAGCTCCGGCCCACACATTACACACCCCAGGCAACGATTAGTTCTGTGAGACAAAGCAAAACTCCTTATAATCACTAAATAATGCAGTCTACACTGGATCCCGACAGTAAACTACTGCCGCGTTCATTTCAAATGATTTTCAACGGTCGCTTTGTCGCGTCTAGTGTAGATAGGCTTTAGCTGGTGCGGCACGGCGCAACACAATAACTGTCACGTCCGGTGTAACGTTAGACACAGTGTAAGCCTTCTTTTGTTCCGCAGACGTATTCCTCTTTTGTTTTTTTATCTGCCATCTCTATCATTCTGTCGTCGCTCGGCTAATGTCCATCCTGTGCACTGAGCGCGCTCTCTCCCCCCCGCATCATGAATAGACATGCCCCTTACTGCTGATTGGCTACAAGTTTGTTTTGGTACTCGGCCCCGACTCGTTTTCTAAAGCGTTTTTGAAAAAATACATACCCCACCTTTAAAGGAAGTTTTAAGTACATTTCTTTTGCGTGATATATGAGAGTTTGTACCTCCAAACATGAATTTGTCATTATTTACTCACCCATGTGTGTTAAATTTATTAATGAATTTTATTTTTATTATTTATTTATTTTTCTTTGTGGAGCACAAAAGGATATTTTTTTAGAGGAATATTTATTTATTTATTCAATAAATAATTTTTGTAGCAGAAGATATTTAAATGGATAGCGAGATTTTACATTATAATGTTGTGATACCTAAATTCACAGCATACAAACTTTAAATTAATTTAAATTTAATTTTAGATAAGCTATACCTTAAAAAAGTCTGTTGAACAGCTTATCCTGTATTTATTTGCATAATATGATTTTATAAAGTGTAGGGCCGTATGATTTCCGCAATGCAGAAAACGCGGACGGAATCACGGAATCCAGTCATAAAAACGGAATTCACCGTTTAACATGTCACGGAATTTGTCAAAGTTTGGTAGAATTAATCAAAAGTATGTCATTAAATGAAATCAAATCGTGATATGAAGTAGTATATGTAAATATTAAACCGCAAAAAGGCTATTTAAATACGAATCCTGCATGTTCTGCGTGTCTCTGTATGAATGAATGGCGCAGACGCGCGGTTTTGATTGCTACTCGTATTGAAGCGTGCGTGACGCTTGCGGTGATTTCAGCATCTGCCATCTCACTAAATGAGGACATAAATACATGATCAACATCTCCAGAACTGCTCTGAGAGTCACTTCATGAGCATTTGACCATTCCATTTGAGCCACAACCAGCGTCATAAGGTAGATTAACAGCAACCCGTCAAAATAAAAGTTTGGTTTAACTTGAAGACATTGTGCCAGAAATATATTACTATTATTTAGTAGAATGTCCTGTTGAAAAATGAATAAGACTTAATTTTTTAAAGAAATAATCACACAATATTTCTTGCATGTTTTAATTTTAATAGTAAATCCCCTTTACTTGCCAAAAAATAAATTTTGTTTAATTTTGATTAATTAAAAGATAAATTAATTAATGTTTTATGCCTTCATTTGATAACCAAAAAAATGTAAATACACAACACAGAATTTCTGAGGGGGAAAAAAAATCGTAAGGCTATTTTAAGAATAAATAAAAGTTGTTTTTATACATTAAAATATTTAGACTTGGTAATACACAGAATTTGCTAACAATAAAATATAAGGTGAGAAAAAATAAAACATTTCATAGGGCTCTAAACATAAACAGGGTAATTTTTGTTAAAGTTTTAATAAACTGATGTTAAATTGCATAAGTTTCATGATTTTAATTAAATAGACATGCTTTTTGATTAAGAAAATTTAATTTAACCATTAAAAAGGAGTCCAGAAAAATTAAAACGGGAAAAAAAACGGAATCCAGAAAAATTAAAATGAAAAAAATTTGGAATTCGGAATTTGGAAAAAAATAAAACGTAATTTGAGAAAAAATAAAACAGATTTCATAGGGCCCTATAAAATGTATTCTGATAAAGTCACTTTTTGTGAGATATAGATTAGGTTTAGTAAATAATTATGTTTTTTTTTTTTTGTTTTTTTTACTGGAGAGATGTGTATTATGTGTATGTGCTCTGTAATTGCTGTTCATTCTCTTCGTACATTAGATGTGATGCAAGAGAGGTTGAGATTAAAGTAAAGTAAATGCTCTGCTGGATACAGACAGAAATAGCTGTATGCATGAGGTCAGATTTCAGAGTTTTGTAAATGGATGCCTGCATTAGTTCTGTGATATTGCAGTCCTTTTATCAGAGGTGAGAGAGATGTTGAATGAGAATGACCGATATAGAGAGAGAGAGAGAGGAAAAGAGCACAAGTGAGCTTTTTTAGTCCATTCAGTGAGGAAAAGTGCTCCATTCACAGCATTAAATGTGCTCACATTCCCTTACACTTCCTCCACAATCCCTTTCTCATGAAGAGCTGAGCAGGTGTCTGACACACACACACACACACACACACACACACACACACACACACACAGGAGCCTTTTCTTCCTCCTTCTCATTTATATTCTGATTAAGAGCAAAATGACACATCAGTGGAGTTTTTCTTCGCCGCCTGGTTCCTCCTCACTGCAGTGCCCCTGTAGTCTGGGTCTGGCTGTGCGAAGAGCTCAGCTGCAGTTAGGTTTATCTAGAGGAAATGCATGTGTTCAGTCATCTGAGCTTTGTGTGTTTTATTGCCTTTGAAATTGATTGATTCTCTGTAATTTTTTGTAGATGCATACATACATAAATTCAAAATATGTACTATTTATATATACTACTTTTCAAAAGTTTGGGATCAGTAATGTCTATGAAAAAAGTGTATTATGTTCACCAAGGCTGCATAAATTTCATCCAAAAATCAGTAAAACAGTAATATTGTGAAATATTATTACAATAAAAAATAACTACTTTTTATTTCAGTAGCCTATATTTTAAAATGTGATTTATTCCTGTGATGGAAAAGGAGAATTTTCGGCATCCATTTCTCCAGTCTTCAGTGTCAGATGATCCTTAGAAATTATTCTAATAGGCTGATTTTGGTGTTCAAATAACATTTCTTATTATTTTAATGTTGAAAACATTTGTTGTTGTGCTGCTTAATAATTTTATAGAAAATGCTATAGAGGATAAATAGAAAGGTCAATAGAACAGCATTTATTTGAAATAGAAGTCTTTCTATTAACATTCTATACATTTTAATTTTAACTAATGTCTTTACAATCACTTTTGATTAATTTTATATATCCTTGCTGAATTAAAATTAACTTTTTAAAAAAAAAAAATATTACTGACCCCCAACTTTTAAACAGTAGTATACATATAAACATACAATATCTTGTCCATTTATGTCAAATACAACAGTAGCAGTAAAATTGCACAAAATACTGTAAGATCACTGTTTAATAGGAGTAATTTCTTTTTGTTTACCATTTTCAATCTTTACACAAAATATACTTCATTTTAGCTACACTTTCTCAATATGCGGCATTTTTCTCCTCCACATAGTATCTGTATCATTTTAGAAATTTTTTGTAACGTGAACTTTTCATGTCCGATTAGTACATGTCCATTATTGACTTGGTATATCATTGTTCTAGATGGCTGGAACAGATATATGGATGATGCTCTTAAGCAATGACAGTGAATCAGAATTGAGAAAGTTTTCTGGACATTTCAGATGACTTGCAGCACAGAGAAAACTGTGTGTACAGACCCTAACTGAGATGCTGGTCTCTTTGACATATGTTGCTTTAGATTACAAACTGTATTCTGTAGTAATACTGTATCTTGTGTTCAGAAACATAAAGGACAGTCTGAATCCCTATCTACAGTACCGTCTGCTTCAAGGTAGTTTCTTTCTGTGCTTTATCAGCTATGCTCGCAAAGATCTCAGCATCCAACATACCAGCCAAAGGTGAGAGGTTTCTGCTGAGTTTGGTTTTCTCCTCTCTCTCTCTCTCTCTGTCCATATCTCTCTCACCCAGTCTCTTTACATTCTCGGCCTCTCTTCCTTGCCTGGAAAGCTCAGACAGATGCTGTGTCCTGTGTAGATGTGTGGGTGTGTGCTCTCCAGAGGGGCCTGACAGCATCCCCTGCCTGCTGTGTTATAACCCCGCGCTCAGGCCGACCCCCTGACGACATGGATCGATACAGCACAGCAATGAAGTGGCCCATCGATTAAGCCCATGACAGGGCATTTAAAGGTTTAATCTGGCTAACGAGGATAACCTTTCCCTCTGAGGCAGCAGCCTGCATGAGAGGAATGTACTTACGGAAATCAGGAGGCCCAGAGCTGGATTAGACGACCTTTAGTGCTTTAGACTTATTTCTGGATGAATACATCCAGTGCAAATTTAACTTTTAGCAAAACTTCCTAATGGTGGGTGTATTGAAAAAATTTACTGTACTGGCTATAAATTATCCTTACCGCCTGCTATTCTTTAGTCCCTTAAAGTCCCTATATTATTTTCTCAATGAGCCCTGTTTGTCTTCACAATGAGAATAATATAAATCAGTGAAGTTCAAGAATTTGTTCAAATGTTGTGTTTTGAGCACAATGATTTCAGTTCTTAGCTTAGTCAACAGGACTGTTCCTTATAAGCTCACTTAAAAAAAAAAAGTTATATTTATAGATTATAATAATAGACAAAGCATTAAATCTTTTCTGGCACAAGAAGCTTATCAAGCCTTTTTATTCATTTTTGTTTGGCATCTTTTTTGTCAACATTCTCTTGCTACAGAAATCAATCTTTCCAAATTCACAATATTGCTTTTTTACTGCCAAGGAAATAAAGCATATCAGCTTGAATTTGATTGATTAATCTTTTATTTTTATAAGTTGTACCAGTACTCAGCCAGATTTGTCAATGGATTTCAGAATAATAACTTTGGAAGCAAAGGGAGCAATATTTTTATGCAACTTCCACATGATCATAAATAACTAAAGATTCAGTTGGCTTCAAATACAAAGTGAAATGACATTAACAAACATGTGCATTTACTATGAAACAAATCATTTCACTAATGCCTTTGGTCTTTATTATGTTTCAACATAAAAACGAGTGGGCTTATGGTATGTGGACTTATTACAGTCACTACATTAGCAAGAGTTAGACTATCATTTTTAAAATACAATTTAACCATGTATTGTGCTGCAGTGTAATAACGTTATTGGCTAACTGGCAAATAATACAGTTTTATTTACTCACCAGTTTCATGCATGTTTGTTGTTAATTTTGAACCCTGCATCCAGGTGGTTGATTAACCCTTCCAGCGATTCCCCCAGACCTAATGCAGGCTGTTGCCGTTATTGGTGTCTTTATTGCTGTTCATATTGCTATTGTTTGTCTGTCTGTACGCCTTTGACAGTTTAACACAGCCTGGTAAGATAATCATTTCTGTATTTGTCATGCACATGTGAAGAGTCAAGGCTTGACTTCGAAAACACTTCATAAATATTCATGTGCGCCATTCTTTTAGATGTGAGTGTACTGTAAACACTGCAAACAGCAAGTCTGCTCATAAGCTGCATTTGTTATTGCTGAGGACATTTTTAATTTCATGCTTTTGGTCTGTCAGCCCTGTTTCCTACTGAGAAGCTTTTTAAACTAAATTTCACCCCTCTCCACACACCATCAGGACTCTGCAAATGACCGTAATCTTTTCTGCCACTTTTAAGTTCTCAAACGACTAATGTGAACGAGTGTGCTTCAGCACCCTACACTGTTAAAAAAATTCTGTAAAATTTACGGTAAAAAAAAAAACGGCAGCTGTGGTTGCCAGAATTTTACCATAAAAAATACGGTAGCAACATTTTAGGGTTTACGGATTTAACTTAAATTTACAGTTAAAAACCGTATTTCTTTAACTGATGTAATATTACTATACCAACCTACTGAAGTTCTGAAACCTGTTTTGTACTTACACTGATAACCATCAAAATCAGGTGGTGATGAGTAGGGATGGGCATATCGATTCTGAAGTATCGATATATCGATACAGACACGAGTATCGAAAGTATCGATACTCAAACAAAAAATATCGATACTACAGTGTATTTTATTTACCAGTGATTTTGTTTATTTAACAAGAAAAATTAATACGTACAATGTGCATTGAATTGGACGAATAACCCATGTTAGCGAATAATTATTTTCTACTATTTTCCTGCTCATCTAAACACATGCAAATGTTGCAAGACAGAACCAATCAATCACAGAGAGCGTTCACTCACTTCTGACAGTGCATTCAGACGAGGTTGCGTTTCCCAAAAGTATCATAAGAAAGCTGATTCTTTTGGAAACGGCAGCCCAGAACAATTATCAGAGAACAGAAAAAACATATGTTTGAGTTATTTCACAATAAATAAATTAATTGAAATTGTAGCCTACATAGTTTGTGCAATTACATTTATTTAAATTAAAAGTTCATGATCATGTTCTATTCTGTAATGTTAATTGAAATCATACAGTACACTGTCAGAATAAAAAGGTTGCATTGCAACAGCCTGTCACTGGCAGTCCCTTATGAAAATTAACCATGGTTTTACTAAAGTGACCATCAACTGTAGTATCTGTAGATTTGAATCATGTGTAAACAAAAAACATATTTGAACCATGTGTATATAACCTAATACGTTACAAATAAGATGTATTGAATGTAAAAATGCATTTCAAGTTAAGTGGTCATCATTACCCATTTTCCTCTTAGTAATTTAATAATTTAATAAATTTCATAATTTAAAAGTTTAGTTTAGAAGTATCGTATCGGTATCGATATTGACGAAACTGGCCTTGAAAGGTATCGGTATCGTATCGAAAACAAAATAAGTGGTATCGCTCATCCCTAGTGATGAGAAAGTCACATGATGAACCAAAGCTCACCACAAGCAGCTTTACCACAAGCAGATTTTCCACAAGCTGAGAAGGCCAATACCAATATATATAGATGTATATAGAAGGTGCACAATGTCATTCACACAAACACTAAACACCATCACGGTGACACTCTTAAAACTGAAATATGTAATAAACATTCATTTAACAACATTAGATGTAACATACAACCCTAATAAACATAACTGATAAGAAAAAACTGAGAGGAAACAGGTATTTCAAAGAAAAAACATCAAATTTGAAATGCAATACAGGGAATTCTGGGAATGTAAATTTATGGTTTTTCCCTGTAAATTATAGTCTTTTTCACTTCCAAAAACAGTAAAATTGTGTGAAATATCTATTACAGTTTTTCACTGTATACGGTAGGAGAACTTACAGTTAACCCTTTAACAGGTTTTTACTGTAGCATTTTCACAGTTTTTTACAGTTAAAATCAGGGTAATTTTTTACAGTGTACTGTTGCTGGTTCTCTGATGGGACTCTGAATGCAATTAAGGACATCACAAACACACACACACCACATTGACCCCTGAACACTGATAATCATGAAAAATGCTTCATATCAAATCAGCATATTATAATGATTTCCGGAGGGTCATATGACACTGAAGACTGGAGTAATGGATGCTGAAAATTCAGCTTTGCCATGCTAGTAATAAATTAAATTTTAAAATAAATTAGAAGCAGAAAAGTAGAAAACATTTTAAATTGTAGTAATATTTCATTATATTACGTTTTTACTGCATTTTTATCAAATCAATGCAGTATTTTGAGCATAAGAGAGCGCTGTATCTTCAAAAATGTTTAAAAATCTTACTGACCCCAAACTTTTAAACATGTGAAAGAAAAAACATAACAGAACCTATTACATGTGCAAGATCAGTTAAACAAGTATGTGTGAGAGATAGCAATAGCAATGAAAACACAGGGTTTGAAAACGCTGCAGTCTCTCAAGGGTACAAACCACTCTCTGTCCTCAGACAGCCTCTTAGAACATGACACGCCTCATATCTGCTGGAGGGGTGAAAGAGTCAAGCTGTCCTGTGAAATGAGGTGTGGGCATTCACACACACACGCACACACACATCATCAGCAGCAGTCGTAATAACTTTAAATGTGTATGACTCCCTGTGAGCAATATAGCAGTACCATTACAGATCAGTACAAAGAGAACTCTCTGTATGTCTCCTAGAGAGAGAGAGAGAGAGAGAGAGAGAGAGAGAGGGTGTGCGAGAAAATTAAGATGATAAGGAAGCTGTAGGAGAGGAGTTTGTGGGTACATTAAGGTTTCAGAGCCTGCATGTATGGCCTCAGGCTAGCCGCTAATACTTTCATGTGAGAGCTGTACATGAGAGGAGATGAGCTTCACCTGGAGTGAGATGCAAACCCAAGAGTTCTTCCTCTTCCTTCCCACAGACTGATTTTTGGCTTCTAATCTGGGTCTATCTGTTCAGACATGTTTTTCGTCTGTCCGTGTGCTAAAGTGCTATCCACATTGTTCTTCCAACCATGGGCCTGGAGAACTGCCTGTCATAACATACCTCCTAGCCAGCGGCCCTGAGGAGTGTGTCGCTGCAAAAGGACTACAAGCTCCCAAGGCATGATAGTAGCTCTGTTCCAAAAATGTAGTGAGCTGACAGTGTAGTCAGCAATTTAAGACTATATATTGCCTTTTGTATAATTTGTGGAAAATGTCAAAGAGCTTGGTGGAAAAAAATGGTGGACAATGCGAAATAAACATTGATTTTAAATATACTCATTCAATTAATGCCAAAAAGTGTGTGTTTTTAGCTTAGCATCATGCTAACTACAAACTTTGGATTCGATTAAGAGTTGAGGTGCTATTTGTGTGATACACAAGTTACTGCCTATGAAGTAACATACAAATTAGTCATTTTAGTTTGGATGCTGCCTTAGAAGGTTATCTATGTAGGCAGTCCTGTAGGTAGCAAGGTGGCATCCAAAAGTTTAATAATATCAAAATATTTTTGTGAGTGTTTAGCATTGTTCCAAACCTGTATGGCATTGGTTCTTCTGTATAACACAGAAGATGATTTTTTTGAAAAATGTCTGTGTTTTTTGTCCAATGTCACATGTTTGGAATGACATAAGTATGAGTAAATTGGATCACTATGATTTCTGCGATGCGGAAAATGCGGACGGAATCGCGGAATCCAGTCAGAATTTACAGTATAATGAGGTCACGGAATTTGCTAAATTTTGCATGGATACATCAAAAGGTCATTACACTTAAATCAAAAAGCAACACAGACTAGTGTCTGTGAATATTAAGCAGCAAAAATACTAATTAAATATGAATCCTGCATGTTCTGCATGTCTCTGTGTGAACGAAGTGCATGTGGCACTCACGGTGTTTTCAGCCTCTGCTGCCTAAATATATGAGTACATGAACACATAAACATAATCTCTAGAACTGGTCAGAGAGTCACTTCATGAGCATTTTACCATTTCTTTTGAGTAAAACTATTCTTTTTGTATCATATGCAAACAGAAACCTAAAGTTCAGTTTAACTTTAAGAAACCGTGACAGAAATATTACATAATGTAATGATAGTACTACTACTACTAATAAAATTATTATTAGAACATTATTTTTAAAAGGAATATTTGCCAAAAAATTATTTACCAGATTTTATTTAGCAAAAAAAAAAAAAAAAAAACAGAACTACACAACACAGTATTTCTGGAAAATAAATAAATAAATAAATATAATAATAAATGAGTATTTTTTTATAGCTGTTTAATATTGTAAGTTTCATGATTTCAATTAATTAGACATGCTTTTTGATTAATAAAATTAACCATTAACCATTTAAACGGAGTATAGAAAAATTCAAATGGAATTTGGAAAAAAATAAATGGAATTTGGGAAAAAATAAATGGATTTCATAGGGCCCTAGTAAATGGTGACAATTTTTGGGTGAACTATCCCAGGGTTACTGTAGTAGTTGTAGATGGCTCTAGTTAAAAACAATAGAAGTCTGTGGTACGTGTGCAGGTGTCAGACTTTTGGACCTGTTTTGCCCCCGTTTCTGTTCTGTGTTCAGCTTATTTGGTCATGATCCTGTCCTTGTTTAGTCTGATTATTAGTTGATTCCCCACACCTGTCTGTCCCTCGTCATCCTGTGTTTATAAGCCCAGTCCATTCAGTTAGTGTTTGTCGGGTCTACCAGTGATGTTCGTGTGTCATTCCTCGTTCCAAGTGTGGATTTACCCTGTGTGTTGGATTGAATTAAAGACGTTTATCCACGGCTCCTTCGTTCCTTCTGGCTGCAAAACGTGACAGCAGGTGTGTGTTTTTATGCACATCCTGTGCTTTGTATTGAACAGGATTTCAGATCGCTCAGATTTACGAGCGTACAAAAGCGTTTAAATCATAAAGTCTTCCCGTCAAGTTGTTTTTATGGCTCTGCTGCCGTCAGCTGTATGGTTTTAGCTTGTTTATTGCTGATAGTGGACTAATCATATCCAAATGACCAAATCATCAAAGCTTGCCTGACCATGCAGCTTATCAAAACCACCATTTTATGGTTGAAGATGCAGGAATTGTTCCCTGTTGGGAATGATGTGATGTAGGCAATGTTGCTTAGTTATTGCTCTTTCTTGGCAGTACCACATGTGGCATCTCAAACTGTGCATTTATCCTTCACATTCTCCTGATTAGCATAAAGTTACAAATAATTTCACACATCCATAGCTGTTGTTTTATTCGTGTTGAAGCTGTTGTCTCCCAGATGTCTCTGATGTTCTCTCTGCTTTTGCATTTGTTTGCACTTTTAAGTGATAATTTTTCCCCTGCCAGCACTCTGGAAACAGATCTTTGATAATAATGAATCAAGGTTGTGGCAGCCATTAGTAAACTGGCAGTGTGCGGAATGGTATTCTTTTACACTCACAGCCATCTGTGGATCGCTGCAGCATACACACACATAGACACACCCTGTGAGTGGAAGAGAGTGATTTTATGAGGAATGATCTTCACATCTCATGCTTTTGAGCTACTGGATCCAACACAGCTTGTTCTTGTGTGTTCAATGTCACCTGTCCCCCTGTCAGAAAATGAACAGACAATTAACCGGAGGTAATAAAAGTATGCATATGTGGCATGTCTGACATGTTCTCTTTGTAGGTGTAGTAGTCTGTGCCTTATGAAGGTTTCTTTTGCACATCTGATGACAGTATAGTATATGGACCTGATTCATCTGGCTACTTTCACTTTAACTCTCTTTACTTTGTGCCATAAAATGCAATAAATAACTGAGGCAGAGATAGAGAGAAGGGAAATGAAGGAGTAACAGCATCATGTGTGCCTGTAGGAACATTGAGGGCTTTATGTGGCGTGGTAGAAGAGAGCGCAGATCTGTGGGAAATAAGGCAGAATGTAGTTCTCCGTGCTGTCATTTTGTTTTTTATTTAGTATAAAAAAATTATAGCTCTCGTAATACCAAAATGATTTTGTGCAATCATTTTCTGCAGAATCAGACATTCTCTGAATCAGTCTTGTTGAGAAACCATTGTTCTTGTAGGATGTTTATTATAGGATATTAGACATTTTCGCTGGTTCTTTTTGTGTGTCAGCATTAGATCTGCTAGCAGCTGAGGTGTGACGTCAGTGCGGTACGTCAGGGAGCTCTTCTTACACATAAACACAAACAAACATCTGTCAGAAAACTTCTACTCTGATTTTGATTTAATTAAAACCTTGCAAAAGAGCCTGGAGAGATTAGGAGGAGGGGTAGAGACAGACAGAAAGAAAGGGAGAGTCTAATAAAGGGGCATTAAGAGCAGCTGAGTGTGCAGATTGAGCCCTGGGCACAGCAGTGGTCACCCGGCTGCTGCCAGCCACCGTCTGGCCAATCTGGAGTGGTGGAGAGCAGGTCTCTCTGAGGCTCTGCCTGCAGCTGCACTCTCACTCATCTGCTCATTAAAACTGCTACACATAATTGAGGCCTATTTAAAGTGGTCAGACTAAAGGGGCGATCAAACAAATAGCCATTTGCAGCAGTGAAGCAATCAGAAGTCATTCATTTACAGTGAGTGTTGCAGATGCGATGTGGCAGTGTCAACAAAGTTTAAAAAACTTGTACTGTGTGGAGCACATTTGATCTGTCTCCATGTCCCAAATGCCATTTTCTGTATACATTTAATAATTCCAGATGGCCTACAACCTGTGATAAATGATCTGCAAATAATATCAGCTTTGTTGTTGTTATTGTTAACTCATTATTTGACCAGATCGCCAAGAGTTAAATGGGCAATTCCTTGCTGGCAAGATGAGTTTTTAATAAAACATTGCTGTCTTTGCAATAAAAAAAATAAAATAAAATAAATTGGTGCTACATGAGAAATTGGAGAAAATGGCTGTGGTGTTTTCTTTTTTCTTTTCTTTTCTTTTCCTTTTTTTTTTTTTTTTTTTTTTACAAAAACCTTTGATCAATAGAAGGTTTAAAACAACAGAACTTATTTGAAATCAGATCTTTTGTAACATGCATGTTTTTACTGTCACATTTATCAGTTAACATGTCTTTGCTGAATAAAGGTGTTACAGTGATGAAAACTTACTGACTTATTAACTTTTGAACGGTAGTGTATATTGCATTTTAAGTTTTAATTATATAGCATTTTGTACATTAACAGCATTGTAGTGAAGTCATGTAGCATTCTATTGTAGATATACTGTATATGAGAGAGATTGTATACTACGTATTTTGTGTGTGTGTGTAAAAAATAAATATAGAAAATTATATTCTATTACAGATGTCACAGTTGTATCTCTTTGATGTTTACAGATAAAAGTGAGCTGATTATGGTAATAAATGGGGCTATTAATAAAACAGGCTTACAGTGCTCTAACGAGCTTGTTTTGTGTATAATTGGTCAGCATCATGCTTAGTTTAATTAGTCTCTGAGCTATCGTTGACAGGAGCAGGTTGTGTTTGAAGTATTAACATCATCAATAGCATCTGGGAGTGGAATGGGCGTAGTGCTTACTGCTCCTTGTACTAGATGGTTTAGTCAAAATTACCAGTCAGTTTTCAAGTGTTTAAAATTTAAAGTCTCATAAAGTGGCCGACATGAAGGCCACACAGCATTTTGATTTAATAATGAATGAAGGCAATCAGATCAGCATGTGTAATGGCTTTGGCTAGAGTCTCCAGGCGCTTCTGGTCCAGGACTTATTAAGAACATCCTCACAGGGAGAGAACAGAACTGATAACTCAGTATACCTGTGTGCCTCTAAGCACTAAACCAGCCGCTGAGGGAATCAAGTCTAAACCTCTGAACGTCCTCATTGCTAATGCCCAAGCGAAGGCTTTTTTTTTTATTTATTTATTTTTTTTGTTAAAGAGAGTGAGAGTGTGAGCTAATGTACTCAGACCTAATCAGGAATGAAGTGATGATTGCATTTAAATTTATACTTGGGGCAATTGGTTTCTTTCCATAGCAACCATGGCAACTAAAAGAGCGTATATTTACTCTAAATCCTAGATGGCAGATGAGGAGAGAAAAACATTGAGAAAAATTATTACTATTAAGATTTTATTCAATACTGCAAAGTGCCAAATAGTGGTTAATGCTTATTTACAATTACTCACTGTCAGGTTAGCAACATGCTTACATCAAACTCTATTTTAAATCAGTTGTGTATTTTACAAATGTGTATTTTTGTTCAAATAAAGGCAGCCTTGGTGAGCATAAAAGGATAGGGTACAGTATGTAAAGCATTCTAAATAAATCACATCCTGGTTAGTTATGATCAGTGCTGTTGAGAAACAGAGTGAAGTTCATGGCCACATACACACTGCAGCTAAATTCGGTTGTCAATTCACCTTTTACTCCTTAATTGCATTCTGTACACACATAATTCACTAAAATACAGGAGTGACAACCGCATTAACTCCCGAAAAATACAGGAGTGACAACCGCATTTACAGATATTCTATGCAGTGTGTACAGAACAGAACTGAACAACTAGTTGTTAATGACGTATTTAAACGTCTTCGTTTGTATGTGAGATGTAAAAAATAACAGTGAAAGAAGTCTAGCACATTTTTGACATGGGGCTAATTGCGCTCACGAGCCCTGCGGTAAAGTGTCAATGTTGCCAGATCTTCATAGGAAAAAAACAAAACAGGACAAGCACAAAAAACACTAAAACACCCAAATGCTTGTTTTTAAAACACCAAAAAAAAAAAAAAAAGAACATCTCATATCCGCAACAACCACTTTATTAACTCCGTAAAGTGCCAAGCTTTATGAGCTAAGACCAAACCACGTGACTAAAAGCGCTTGTAAATATGTGGACATGGCAACACTGCAAGACAGCGCTCTAAAGCAGCCTCCCGAGCACGAAACACAGCACATCTATCAGCAGTAGTTTAGTTAAAATCAACGGACAAAAAGAGTCTTTATCCAAAGAATGGCAGATAAGTAACAAACGGTTAAATTTTTATTTACTCCAGCAAGACGCCAAAATGTTGCTATGGTTACAAATGCGGGAGTGACTGTTGTTCCGTACACACATGGAACGATAATTTACGGGACTCACTCCCGCATTTAAATGCGGTTGTCACTCCTGAAACTTGCAGTGTGTACATGGCCATTAGTTCCAAACAGCTGTTGAATGGGTTTAATTTGCACAGACAGCAGTTTCACTATATTTGCAGCAATTTCTAGTAATTATTAACACATAATGTGCATTGATTGTGCATTGATATCTATGCTAACAATAGCATTTTATTCTGGGGAGTGATAACGAGACGCCATTAATATGTTCTCATACTCCTTGGCAGTCAAATGTGACAAAACACCTTAAGTCTACTTTTAAAAAATTAAATAATTGTACTATATTTCAGTTCAGTTCTATTTATATTTTGAGGAGATTTTTGGTAATAAATAATATGTGCAATAAGTATGTTCCATGAGTGACCATTTAAAAATAACATTTTCTAATATGTTTATTATTTATATTACAATTAGTGTAGTATTTAGGGTTAAAATAGAGAAAACGTTAATTAAGTGAAAGTGAAAGTCGTGACGTATTGTCAAGTACGGTGACCCATACTCGAAATTGGTGCTCTGCATTTAACCCATCCAAGTGCACACACACACCGTGAACACACACCTGGAGCAGTGGGCAGCCATTGCTCCAGCGCCCGGGGAGCAATTGGGGGTTCGGTGCCTTGCTCAAGGGCACCTCAGTCATGGTATCGAAGGCAGAGAGAGTGCTGTTCATTCACAATCCCCACCTTCAATTCCTGCCGGTGCGAGAATCGAACCGGCAACCTTCAGGTTACAAGCCCAACTCTCTAACCATTAGGCCACGACTTCCCCAATTACAGTGCAAAGAGGCAAATTAGAGGCATTTGGTTGCCAGAAAAATAATATTCATATGTAATGCCATGGTTTAACCACTAGATGCCCGTGTGGCTAATAAATACATGTATTTAGCTTTATTCTAGTTACTCAAAAGTGTATTGGCGTCATAATTGCTTATTTATTTTTTTTAGGTTTTGCATTTTAATGTACATTTAGACATTATCAAACACTTGATTTTTATAAGTTTAAAATTTTTTATGTTAAATTAAAAAAGGTTAATTACTGACATTGCAGTGTTATTTTGTAGCATACAACATATGTGAATATTAAAAAGGGCATGCAATTTAACCCAATAATAAAAAAAAAAAAATTAAAATAATGTTTAAAATCTCAAGGCAACCAATTGCATTCAGCGAACCTCCTACAGGAAGTGAAAGGTTGCAAAAAGACTAAAAACTTAAATATGACAAATAGCATCTGGTTATGGTCGCTATTAAGGTGTTTCTCATGTTATCTAACTGCAGTTATAGTATAACTGTTTATTTTCTAACGATAAACATTAACTATAACGTGCTTCCAAAAATACCACTACTGGCCAGATTTCCTAGAGGTCAACTAAAATGTAAAAATTTATGTAAATTCTTCAACATTCTGGCGAACGCGCTTGAGAAACACTGAAATGAATAGGGTTTAATGCTGGAACTATTGGTTGTTTGGAACAATTGGCTGCTCCATGACACGCTTTACTTCCTCATTCCTCAGTTCTTATGGAAGCCTATGGGAGTGTCGTAACTCTGTGTTTCAACGGCTCTGGTTATCATGCCCTATGTAGGCAGCAAGGCAGCTCACTAGGTTTTAAAGTGGTTATTTTGTTTGTAGTTATATTAGCAGTTTGCTCACGATACAAGTAATGTTGAAAGGAGATATATCTTCTTTGTTGGTGAAATCTATGTGCTTTAAATCTTTTGATAACCAGGTTTATGTGTCTTTGGTCGTCCTGTCTCTCTCTTATATCAAGACACCTCAGAAGTGATCAGAGCGCTGTCAGTTGTACGGATGTGTGTGTCAGCAGACCGACAGTCGTGATTACATCTGATTATAATGACAGATGGATGTGATGATGACATTTAGTCAGCACTTAATATTTTATTCACTCTTTCATATCTTCCTATCTTTCTTTTCATTTCTTCTGTTTTATGACTGATCCACCTCAACCAGGGATCAGTGTCCCCCGTCTGCACTGGACACTGATTTAGAGCCGTTAACTCAAAGGTAGATGTTCAGAAAGTCTAGTTTCTTGTCTTAAGGTATGTTCATATTTACTGTTGTGTGGGGAATTTTTGCAAGCGAAATCCAGTCATTTCAATAGGAATCCATACGATTGGGAATTTTGTGTGAGGGTGAAAGATTTCAGTTCATTCTTTTCTTTGACTAACAGAAAGTTGCTTGGTTTGAAAGTGACTTCTGGATGAGCTGTGCTTCACATATTGTTACATTCAAGCCCTGTTTACACTGGTGCATTTTCGTTTTAAAACGCGTTTTAAAATGAAAATGATCCACCCTGGCATTTTCGCTGCATTTCAGAAACGATCTCTGTCCACACTACACAACCAAAAACGCATGTCACATGACCATTCATAATGAGCATGATGTTATTGTTTACACAGTCATCAAGGTTATGCAGAGCGAATGTGGGCAGCCACGCCATCGTTTTCAAAATTCTCCGTTTTGGTCCATTTACACTGAAATGCAACCCCGGAGTTTTCAAACTAAAACGGGGTCTGCAGCATTTTTGAAAGTCTCCATTTGCAAGGGTCGAAAACGTCGGAGTAGTGTAAACTGCAGGCATAACCATAGCAAATGTTACGTGTTTTAAAACGAAAATGCACTAGTGTACAGTGGGTACGGAAAGTATTCAGACCCCCTTAAATTTTTCACTCTGTTATATTGCAGCCATTTGCTAAAATCATTTAAGTTCATTTTTTTCCTCATTAATGTACACACAGCACCCCATATTGACAGAAAAACACAGAATTGTTGACATTTTTGCAGATTTATTAAAAAAGAAAAACTGAAATATCACATAATACAATGAAATAATACAATTAAATTAATTTATAAAATGTAAAAAGTGTCAGTAATAAAAGTCTCAAGTTCAAATCTCAGAGAAATATGTGACTCGTGCTGGCAAAATGAGTCGGAATGTGCACGGACTAATTTTGAGCTACAGGCAAAAGAAATGAAAAATGTCAGTTTTGGTCGAATTTGAGGTTTTCACAAAAATGAGTTCATTAAGCCCTCTTCTAGCGATCCCAATGCTCCAAAAAGTAATTAAACATTATTTGTACTTTTTCTGAGAGGAGTACTTTTTCTCTGCTCACTTCTGGGTGACTGCTGCTGCTTCTCACCACAAGTTCTAGGTCTATTGTTGCAAAGCGCAGCATTCCAGCTTTGTGAAAATTCATATAGAATTCTCGATGACATGAGTCCAAACCAGTGAAATATGATTTTTAAACCCACGCTGATGAAAACAAAACGATCGCGCTGACTGACATTTGCAAAGCGCGTGCATAAGACGGGCCTTTCCGCGAGTGCGCGATCTCCCTTATAAAGTACATTATTGCGAAATATGTCTTGGCGAGATTCACACAATCATAATCTGTTATGTCTTACATGAACGTTTAGTTAATGGTTGGGGGAAATCTGATGTGTAACATTATATTTGATCCATGCATACAGTCTTAATATAGATCTGTCTCAATGTTAATCATACATTAAAAGAAAAGACGGAATCACTCGCTGCTCTTGATTAAACTACTGTTTATTTGCATCTTTGCTCTTATTTTTAATAACAAAGATAAAATAAAAATAGGTATATTGTGATTAATAATATGGTAATTATTATTTAGAAAAGGATTGGAGGAAAATATGCAACGTTACTTGGTGATTTTGCTTTGGAATCTTTAACTCGATTTTTCTCGAAATCAGATCTGCTGCCTCTACTGCCTTCAAACGGCTGTAGCTCAGTCATTTTTTGTCCGATTCCAACAAGTCATATATCATTTTGAAGGTATTTTAATGGAGAATGTGAAAATAAAAAGAACTCATTTTTGAAAATTTGCGCATTCCGACTCATTTTGCCAGCACAGGTCACATATACTTTTTTAATAAAGCAAGTAAAATTACAACTTTCAATGAGAGGGCCAGACAGAAAGCGGAGCAGACGGGAAACTGTTATGGATGAGTGATAGAGAAGTTTGAGAGCTGTGTGCGAAACACTGCTGCCCCAGGCAACTGCCTATATTACCTATGCCAGGATCCGGCACTTGAGCTAGTACTCATATGGGCAATGTGAGTTTGAATATGGCTTAACACATTTCTCAGCCTTGTCTCTCTCCATCATTTCCTGTCACCTCTCTATGTCTATCTTTGTAAGTGGAGCTTCTCTAGCTAAATTGCTCACTGCACGAGTTTGAAACACAGTTAGCAATGGCTGGTAAAACCAAACTTTTTCTCTTCTAGTAACTAGTGCCAATCCTGTCTATAGTCAGGAGGAAAATGAAGAGAATAGGGTGTGGGGAGAGGTGGAAGTGGAATTCACTTTTGGGCTTTGCTAATCACTTTTGGGCTTAGGGAAAGATTGGCAGAAATGGAAAAGGAGTGAGTTAATGAGAAAATATGAGGATTCTTGTGAGGCCTTTGAATGAAATATGGCTGATATTCTCTGTGTGCGGTGGAGACAGGGCTGTCTGTCATTAGCACGCCGAGGGCAGAGAATCTAGGCTAAGTGTTCAGGCCATTTCTGTTGCCTTTCCAACCGACTGCGTAGATATAAGGATTTCACAGCCTATTACACATGATAATTGGAGAACATATTGAATTGGAGCCAATTTTCTCTTCTTCTTTGTATGCATAAATGTTTACAGTATTCACAGTAAAGGTTTGTCTGTAAGCATGTGACAGAGCATGCTAGATGATGGATCCAGTCACATATCCAATATTTGTTTCTATAAATGTGCTTGGCACTCTGTCAAATAATAAATAATAATAATAAAAAAAAAACGCATAATAGAGAAGGCTATTTAAATGATGAATGTTTTGTTTACATGGTTTATTAGCAATTCCCGGCATGCAGTGATATTCAATAACAGCACTTTACTAAAAGCGCACCTTTATCTCATTTCATAGTTGCCACTTCTCCAAATCAATCAACAAAGTGAAAAAGAATGAGTGAAAGAGAAAAGAGATCCATGGACAATAATTAAAGAATAGGCAAACATTTGTATTAGCTGACATAAAGGTGAAAAATATTGGCAATTTTGGCTAAAAAGTGTGTCAATAGTGTAACCAGTGTTGGGAAGGTTACTTTAATAGGTTATAGATTACAAGTTACTCTATTTAAAATGTAATAAGTAGTGTAACTGTTTCAATTACTTTATTAAAGTAATGTAACTGATTACATTTGATTACTTTTCTAAATTTTTAACAAATGTTTTCAACTGTTAATCATTTTGAAACATTTAAACCAGGCCTTTTAACCTTACAGCAGTACTCAACACTGATTACTGTCAGGCTTTGAAAATCCTTCATCACTTGAATTAAGATTATAATAATTTAATTTTAAAGGACACCCACCACAAAATCAGACTTCAGCATCTCTTTTTACTTCTACATCGTTCTGAGGTTAAATACAGATTTAAAATCATAACAAGATATAATTTAATTGCTATGATGCTGTTTTTGAAATAAAATCTTTGCATAGCTATGACAGGAAACACTGGCATTTAACAATGCCTTGGAAAAAACTGTTAATCTTGAAAAATAAAGCATATACATAAACTCAACCCCATGTTAGTCAAAGAAAAGAATGAACTGAAATCTTTCGCCCATGTTTTATTTTTTATTTTGTGTGTTTTGTTTTTATTTTCTCCGTTTTGTTTTGTTTTGTTTTCCAAACAGGTTTACAGTACATAAATAATCATATTTTCTGGGACAGGTGAGTCAGGACCTTTACAGACCAGTTCAGTATGTTGGACCATATGTACTAACCACTAGACCATGGTTCTGTCAATATTTACATGGCTTTTTTATATTTATTTCTCTGTCTGCCTCTGCTCTTCCTCCTGCTGAATGTATTTAGAGCCTGAAGAAAATAGAGGTAAAAGAGACTCTTAGAAGCAGAATGAGAAATAAGAACGTCTATGTCTATATATTGTGAGTGTGTGTGTATGTGTGTTGTAGAGCCATGTTGGCTCAAGCTGTTTGCGCCCGCAGCTTTTTCAATAAACCCGTCAGAGACAAGCTCGTCTCCGTCTGTTGGCCGCTCACTGAGTTTCCTGACAGTACCTGTCAGCTCTCCCCCTCCTCTCACAGCCCCATGGCTGCAACTCCAGCCTGTCTGCTCTGGAGCACTGCTGTTACAGCCCGTCACCATCCTGGAGCTCTTCAGCACCACTGGCATTAGATGTGTGCCGGTGGTTTCTCCTGACATTAGCTTAAGTACAGGAAAATGTGTGTTTGTTTGGTGATGGAAAGCTGGGGTGAGTCACACAGCATTACTGTTATCCAGGCCAAATATATGATACGCACATTATCACAGGCTTTGAGTTTCTTTACTTTAGGTGGCTGGAGGAGCAGAAAAACTTGCCTCTCATATGTTATACGGTTTTCTTGTTTGTGTCTCCATAGTCGTGTCGCATGTGCTTTATTGTCCTGCTCATGTTTGCAGTTCAAAAGGCTTCAGTAGTAGCGTATATATATGTATATAATATATGTATGTGTGTGTATATATATATATATATATATATATATATATATATATATATATATAATATATATATAAGAAGCTTTATATTATATTATATTATATTATATTATATTATATTATATTATATTATATTATATTATATTATATTATATTATATTATATTATATTATATTATATTATATTATATTATATTATATTATATTATATTATATTAGTTTTATTTTTATTTTATACAGGATTTCTGCGGGTCTTAAAAAGATCTTTAAAAATTCACCCTTCCACAGATTAAGGCCCTTTTTAAATTGAAGTAGAAAGTCTTAAATTCATAAAGTCATGGAATTAAATGTTCCAAACTGCAAAAATCTATTATATCTTCCTTATTATTTTTTTGCTTTGTTTTCAAATAAAAATATATAAACATCCTTAAATCATAATACATTTACTTGAGATGCAAACTGAACATATGAAATCTTGAGAAACTGAACAAAATTAAGTGAGTTTATGCTTAAAACAAGAACAAACATCTAAGTGAACTTGTTTTCTCTTTGAATTAGGTCGATTTAATTTGAATTAAGTTGATTGGTAGATATTTGTTCTTGTTTTCATAAAACAGGACTCTTATTTCACTTCTCAAGTAAATGTATCTTGTTTTACAAATTTTAGACATTTGTACATATAACAAGACAAGAATATTGATGAAGAACATCACTTTTTTGCTATGTGATTAAAAATTACAGTAAAAGTTTCCGTATTCTAATGATTGTGAGCAAAGGTTTGGCACAATAGTTTTTTTTTCTTTGTAAAAGGAATTAAAAAATAATGGAGATCAGTTGAAAATTGCATTTTCTGTTAAAAGATGTTCGCATTTGGAGACCATATTGATCTATTGTGTTCTATTCAATTTATTTCTTACATTTTCTTTACTTTGTCTTAAAAAGTCTTAAATGTACCTTCATAAAACCTGCAAAAACCCTTGTATTAAATATTATACATATACATTTTTTAATTATATATGATAATTAAATATTTTAACAAGCATTATTTTTTTATAATTAATAGCAACTATTATTATTATTATTATTATTATAAGATTTCTTTACTTGAAAAACTTTTGTAAAATTCAAAAACATTTAAATTATTATTATAATTATTATTGTTGTTCTGCTCATTTTTCACGAATAAGGCCCATCGTGTTCCAGTAGGACTTTTGTCTTTCCTGTACATGACATATATAGCATATGTGAACAGCACTTTCATGTGGTCTCAAGAATACATACAATTTGACAGACAAAGCCCTGTCTGTGTCACATGTGCCCCTGCGTGTCATGAGATTTCATCACAGCCATCTCCAGAAAACAGAACGATTTCTTTGCAGAATGAGCCTGAAAATTTATACTCCCCCCTCCTCTCATGCCAGAAAAATCGCTCCTCTATCTTACAGCGACAGTCTGGGAAAGAGAGGATGTCAAGTTATTTTCCTCCCTCTGTAGTTCCCTGAAATGCAATGACATTTTTTCACTCACACAGGTCACACTCTCATTGCCAGGACATTGCTTTGAACATTTACCTCCTCTTGCACACGGAGGGCAAATTTCAAACTGTCATAATGTGTGTCAGGCGGACTGTCCAACTTGAAATTTGTGTAGTATTTGTTGAGAGCATGCCTGTATTGCGTTTGCTACCATCTCACTCGTTCCTCGTGGCATGGGGAACTCACAAAGTCCTTTGAGTGTCCTTGAGTTCCTCCTGTCTGCAGTGAGTGCCTCTTCCTCTTCTAGCGATGGTATAAAATCAAGTGGCCAGTTTGGTCATTCATCTTCATGATAGACACCACGGGTTGGTCATTTCCCCCTACAGGTGTCTTTGTGCTTGGCACGCTGGGAGAAATGTGCTGCTGGCGCTCACATCAAGCCTTACGTCTCACCTCAATGCCAGAGCGTGTCTGGAGTGCCGGCAGTTAGTTTCGGCTCTGCCTCATCCGTTCCACTGCAGCCATACAAGCTCAAACCGCACCTGCCTGTCTTTCTGCCCAATCTGTCAGGCATTAAGAGCTTTCAACAGCTCTGCTCATGGGCAGTTACAGTTTTAATGGCTTCCAAAAGGATCATAATTGCATCCATTCAACAGAAACTCTTTCAGCGAGACCAGCACTTTTCATGTTTCACTGACTCCCATATTTGCCTTTTTCCTTGCACCTGTAGTTTCAGTGCTCACTTATTTGCCACTGAAATCTTTGCTGTCCTCATAGTGACCGATATGGGATGACCCTGGTCTCTGTCTCACTGACCCCTTATGATCAGATTCGCTCTCTTCAAATTCCACTTGACATTTCACCCCATGCCTTTTGAGTAGACAGCAAATTAAATCGTGTAAATAGTAAAGAATGGGCTTCGATTTTACTTAGAGTCAGAAATAAATCTCACATTGCATTAAAAACACATGCTAAACAAGAAAATGGTGTGGGATTTACTTGCTAGTAAATTTCACAAATAATTACAAAGAAACTGCAAGTAAAATTGAATTAAACATCAATTATTGTAAAACATAATCTTTGTTTTATTTACATCAAAAACCTTATCAGTGGTGTCTCTTCTGAGCCGTTCTTTCATTCTGTGGTTTATGTATGTCACATTCGCAGCATGTGTGACGCCCCTCATATTTCTTTGTTTTTGCACTGGTGACAAATCATTTGTCTTTCCTTTAACATCTTCGGCTGCTCTAAATCAATATGTTACACAAATAGACGTGAGAGCTATCAAAATCCTTTTAAAGGACAAGCGCTCACACACCAGGAGCGAGCGCAGTTCAGTATTTAAGAATTGGCTCTCTTTCTGTTCACGAGTGTGAATTTGAATTAAATTTGCCACACCCCACAGGATATTGAAATGGAAAATGAATGACAGGAAGTGGAATTTATTGGATTAGTGAACACAGGCTTTGTGAATACTGTGATGTTTTAATAAGTGTGGTGATGTGAAAACACTGTTTTTTTTTTTTTGTATGTGTTGTGAAACAGGCCTGAAGGGTGTTGTTAGGCATGATGCAGACACAGGTCGGCCTTTAGTGCCTTATTTCTTTTATAAGATGGTTAGACCTACTATATAATAAGAAAACATACAGCATTTTATTAAAATGTCATTTTAGTAGGCAAATCTATTAAGTATGTTCTGCTGGAAGATATAGTTCCTGACTTAACACACCATGGCTGTGTGAGGGAGAATAAATGACAAGAAGTGTATTCTATTTTAACTTTGTTTTCATAAAAAAAAAAAAAATATATACATATATATGTGTGTATATGTATATATATATATGTATGTATATATATGTATGTGTGTATATATATATATATATATATATATATATACAGCTGCATCTCAATAAATTAGAATGTCATGGAAAAGTTAATTTATTTCAGTAATTCAACTCAAATTGTGAAACTCGTGTATTAAATAAATTCAATGCACACAGACTGAAGTAGTTTAAGTCTTTGGTTCTTTTAATTGTGATGAATTTGGCTCACATTTAACAAAAACCCACCAATTCACTATCTCAAAAAATTAAAATATGGTGAAATGTCAATCAGCTAATCAACTCAAAACCTTCAAAATGGTCTCTCAGTTTGGTTCATTAGGCTACACAATCATGGGGAAGACTGCTGATCTGACAGTTGTCCAGAAGACAATCATTGACACCCTTCACAAGGAGGGTAAGCCACAAACATTCATTGCCAAAGAAGCTGGCTGTTCACAGAGTGCTGTATCCAAGCATGTTAACAGGAAGTTGAGAGGAAGGAAAAAGTGTGGGAAAAAAAGATGCACAACCAACTGAGAGAACCGCAGCCTTATGAGGATTGTCAAGCAAAATCGATTCAAGAATTTGGGTGAACTTCACAAGGAATGGATTGAGGCTGGGTTCAAGGCATCAAGAGCCACCACACACAGACGTGTCAAGGAATTTGGCTACAGTTGTCGTATTCCTCTTGTTAAGCCACTCCTGAACCACAGACAACGTCAGATGCATCTTACCTGGGCTAAGGAGAAGAAAAACTGGACTATTGCCCAGTGGTCCAAAGTCCTCTTTTCAGATGAGAGCAAGTTTTGTATTTCGTTTGGAAACCAAGGTCCTAGAGTCTGGAGGTGGAGAAGCTCATAACCCAAGTTGCTTGAAGTCCAGTGTTAAGTTTCCACAGTCTGTGATGATTTGTCATCTGCTAGTGTTGGTCCATTGTGTTTTTTGAAAACCAAAGTCACTGCACCCGTTTACCAAGAAATTTTGGAGCACTTCATGCTTCCTTCTGCTGACCAGCTTTTTAAAGATGCTGATTTCATTTTCCAGCAGGATTTGGCACCTGCCCACACTGCCAAAAGCACCAAAAGTTTGTTAAATGACCATGGTGTTGGTGTGCTTGACTGGCCAGCAAACTCACCAGACCTGAACCCCATAGAGAATCTATGGGGTATTGTCAAGAGGAAAATGAGAAACAAGAGACCAAAAAAATGCAGATGAGCTGAAGGCCACTGTCAAAGAAACCTGGGCTTCCATACCACCTCAGCAGTGCCACAAACTGATCACCTCCATACCACACCGAATTGAGGCAGTAATTAAAGCAAAAGGAGCCCCTACCAAGTATTGAGTACATATACAGTAAATGAACATACTTTCCAGAAGGCCAACACTTCACTAAAAATGTTTTTTTTTTTTTTTATTGGTCTTATGAAGTATTCTAATTTGTTGAGATAGTGAATTGGTGGGTTTTTGTTAAATGTGAGCCAAAATCATCACAATTAAAAGAACCAAAGACTTAAACTACTTCAGTCTGTGTGCATTGAATTTTATTTAATACACAAGTTTCACAATTTGAATTGAATTACTGAAATAAACTTTTCCACAACATTGTAATTTATTGAGATGCACCTCTGTTTATATATATATATATATATATATATATATAAGTCAACGATTAATCGATGATAGATTAATTGTCAATAAGAGATGCAATCGATTAAAGCTATCGATGGTCGATTAAGCAGTTTAATTTTTGCGGCTCATGCGCAAAACACGTGCAAGCGGCTGTGAGTGACGTGACGGGGCTGGATCTTTGGCGAAAATAATTCACTAACGTACAAATTCCGCTTTTGATCCTATGTGATCCGAACTTTAAAAGTGCATTAAAACAGAAACAATATAAATTTATTTTGTATTGAAATGTAGTAACTAAGTGATGTTTAATTATATTTTCCCCAGATATACTTGTTTCATACCGGGCTCTGCGCTTCGACAGGGATGCAGGACACGAGCAGGACAGGTCTATATATAGGCTATATAGGCTTAGGCTATAATTCGTAATTTAATTCGATTCTATGTTCGATTTAATAATTTGTGTGCACTGTCTATGTTTCATTAATTTGTCCCATAGAAAACCCATGATTTAACTAAAATAAGGGAACGAATTAAGTCGAATTCTTAATTCAAGGCCACAAAATCTTTCATTTCCCCATGCATGTTTACCACAATAACAATAGTGATTAAAAGTGAACAACAATAAAATAAACCTGCGAAATTAGAGGGTGAGACGGTGAGGATTTGGGAAAAGAAACAATAAATATTTTTAAATTCCTGGAAACCCGTGACCAACCTTCAGAACAGAACATAATGCCGCGCATGTCTTTAAATGTACAGGTATCAAACAGCATGAATGCAAATGCATAGTCACGATGTAACATTTGCCTGCTAACCCATTATTTCTCTTATAAACAAAGCTTTGTACCTCACTTGTGTCCTACTCGCATTAAAATGTTTCATGTGAGCAGCAGTGTGTTTTGTCGTAGCACCGCCGGTGGAAGCGGTTCTCTGACCGCGCGCCGCAGCCTCACGAGCAGGGCCGCATTAAGACCTCACTGGGCCCCGGGGCTATGACTTACTACAGGGCCCCCATCACAATAATTATATATATATATATATATATATATATATATATATATATATATATATATATATATATATATATGTATATATATATGTATATATGTATGTATGTATGTGTGTGTGTGTGTGTGTGTGTGTGTGTGTTTAAATAGGATTTTTATCCTATCAAATTTTTTGATGCACTGAAACTTCACAATTCTTGTTACCAATTTTAATTTCACAAAAAAAATAATACTAGCCTAAGTAAAAACAAGCTTATTGAAGACAGGTAAACAGTCACGAATTACAATAGAACAAAGATACATAAATCAACCTACTTGAAAGCACTGAATAAGAAGAAATATTATATTGTTTAAAGTAAATGTACAAATAGACTGAATAGTCTTCACTGTATAAATTCAATATACATTCATTCTTATTTATTTTACAAAAGTGATTCAGTCAAGGACAGTGAGTGATTTTCTTTCTGATGTTTGATTTACATTATTGAAACAAATGGCAACAGCAGCTATATTAGGCTGCTTTGGAGGAACAGTTCACCCAAAAATGAAAATTCTGTTGTTGTTCTAAACCTGTAAGAGTTTCCTCCTCCTGTTGAACACAAAAGAATATATTTGGAACAATACTGGTAACCAAGTAGCTGCAGGGCCCCCATGGCTTCCATAGTAATCAATTCAGTTCAATTCAATTCAAGTTTATTTGTATAGCGCTTTTCACGGTACAAATCGTTGCAAAGCGCTGTACAGAAAATTAAGTTTCTACAATATATTTAGTAGTAGTTTATCATCGGTGACTGTCAGTTAATGTACATATGGCAGAAATGTACGGAAAAATCAATTAAAGATGTAATCAAACAGACAATGAACACTATTAACAGCAATTATTATATGTTGAAATCAAACTTATAGGAAGATTTGGTAGTTCTGTATGTTGTTTCAGGGTTGGCATCATCTCTTCTCAGGTGTTCTGGATCCAGACTGAAGCTTGTGTAAATCCTAGTTACCATGTTAATCCCTTGGCAGAAACAGAGAAACAAATAGAGACATAATTAGCGTAGCTGCTGTTTCAACCAAGCAAAATTGATTTGTTTAAGCCAAGCTAAGGAATAATAATGTGCATTTGATCAGATATAACTGCAGTACAAGATTATGAGATGCATTATTTGAAAGCTTGGCCAAAGAGATGTGTTTTTAATCTAGATTGAAACAGAGAGAGTGTGTCTGAGTGTGTTTTCTAGTAGAAAAAAACACTATTGGAGTCAATGGGGAACATTAACTTACTGGTTAAGAACATTCTTCAGAATATCTTCTTTTTTGTTGAGGAGAACAAAGAAATTCATACAAGTTTAGAACAACTTGAGGGTGAGTAAATGATGACAGTATTTTCATTCTTGGGTAAACTATCCCTTTAAAATCTCATCGTATAATGCCAAGATCTCATATAGCCTACCCTACTGCTTTATCTTTAACTATTAACGTTCATTTAAGACACAAATGACTGTGTTGACGAAGATACTCGCAAAGACGGCATTTTGACACAAATATGTGTATTTGAACGTTTAAGCACAAGGCACGAAAAATAACTCAAGTTTTGTACAAGCAGGTGCGCGCTGCGCGTATCAGGCTAAAACCGTCTGAAAGCGCGCATTTGCCAAAATGAATTCTGCCACACTGCTGCTTAATGTCCCTGAACAGTTAAAAAAAAAAAAAAAGTTTTAAAACCACAATGCTTAAAATGCGTTTAAATGATAGTCATGACGCACAAAACGATTGACATATTTCTACCGGTTATCTCTTAAGCGGATATATAGAGTTTTTAATCAAACACTAAAAGCAATAAACATTCATCAAGTTAATAATCAAACTGTTCTGTCTGCTCCTCTCTTTTTTTTTTTTAGAATAGCTGATATTTTTACTTATCGAAGGTTGTTCTTTGCGTGACCATATACACCAGAACAAAGTGAAGAGCGATCACCTGATAGATACGTGCACAGGTCGTTCAAAATCAAATAGGCTATAGAATAAATGCATTTGATTGGTAAAACCCAATTCAAACATGACGTTTCAATATCTAATAGTAATGCATGGAATTTACGGAAAAGCTCCACTAAATAATAGCGCTAATAAGTCGGGGCGTGGTGGAGCTTTGGCAATCGGCTTGCCACGCTACCGATGGCCAGTCAGTCTACTCTACAGCCAATCACGGGCCCCCTCCTTGCTCGGGCCCCAGGGCTTCAGCCCCGCCTAGCCCTATTGTTAATGCGGCCCTGCTCACGAGCCGCAGTTATGTTTGGGATCATTTTATTTTAAATGCCAATAATGTCAATTGCAAAAATTGCGATTGTGTTTTAAAATACAACAACGAATACAATGAAACCATTTAAAGAGGCGTGTTCAGCGGTCTCCGTGACGGGATCTGAAACAGCCAACAAGTAAAATGATCTGTACTACGGCACGCTCTCTTCATTTTATCAAATGATCATAATCACATCTATTCATTTTACAGTTCATTTTACTAGCCTTTTATTTAGACTAAAACCCCTTTAATTCGGGTGAGAAAGTCACCATTTTGAGTGGCATTTGCACATCCTGTCATGCCGGTGAATATATGCCACTGCAATAGATGCATTTCGCAGTATTAAGGTTAACGATTAATCGATTAATTGATCGTTAATTTAAACGACAATTGATCATGGAAATGATTGATACACATAACAAAAAAATCATATGCATGTTTCATTAAAAATAAAATTGATGAAATATTAAAATTAAATAATTGAATTAATAAAATACATTTTTGATATTTTGCTATCTAGACTTACACAAGTTTGAGGTCAGTAAGATTTTTAAGAAATTACTTTTTTTTATTCAGCAAGATTGTGTTAAATTGATCAAAAGAGACAGATTACAATTTATTAATTAAAAGTTTAAATAAATGCAGTTCATTTGAATTTTATTATATTCATCAAAGAATACTGTCAAATTCTGAAAAGTTTGATCCTGAAAAATGTATAGTTTGTGGTTTCCACAAAAATAATATGTTAATAATAAGTAACAGTACTGCTGAAAATTCAGCTTCAACATTGCAGGAATAAATTATAATTTAAAATGTATAAAAAACAGTTCTTTTAAATGATAATAATTATATTTTACTCTATTTTTGATTAAATAAATTCAGCCATGGTGAGCATTAGAGACTTCTTTCTTAAGCATTAAAAAATTACAGACAAAGGTAGTGTATGTAAATGTTTAATTAAATATTTATTTTAAAAAAATGGCGATAATTGTTACAACTTTGCATTTGTGGCTTAATAATCTATGCATATTCTGCTGCCTGAATGAAAAAAAAACAAGGACACTGGATTCTTTCTCTGCAGGGGTGTGAGTTTGTAAAGGTGGCTCAGCACACTTGGCTATAATGAGTGTATTTGTTGGCACTGAATTCACAATAACTAATAATAATATCCCTTCAGAACCCACATCAGGTGTATGTGTATTCGTGTTCAACACAGCCTTATTAATTTTCTTTGGAGATCTGCTCACACATACAGGTGCATCTCAATAAATTTGAATGTCGTGGAAAAGTTCATTTATTTCAGTAATTCAACTCAAATTGTGAAACTCGTTTATTAAATAAATTCAGTGCACACAGACTGAAGTAGTTTAAGTCTTTGGTTCTTTTAATTGTGATTATTTTGGCTAACATTTAACAAAAACCCACCAATTCACTATCTCAACAAATTAGAATACTTCATAAGACCAATAAAAAAAAACATTTTTAGTGAATTGTTGGCCTTCTGGAAAGTGTGTTCATTTACTGTATATGTACTCAATACTTGGTAGGGGCTCCTTTTGCTTTAATTACTGCCTCAATTCGGCGTGGCATGGAGGTGATCAGTTTGTGGCACTGCTGAGGTGGTATGAAAGCCCAGGTTTCTTTGACAGTGGCCTTCAGCTCATCTGCATTTTTTGGTCTCTTGTTTCTCATTTTCCTCTTGACAATACCCCATAGATTTTCTATGGGGTTCAGGTCTGGTGAGTTTGCTGGCCAGTCAAGCACACCAACACCATGGTCATTTAACCAACTTTTGGTGCTTTTGGCAGTGTGGGCAGGTGCCAAATCCTGCTGGAAAATGAAATCAGCATCTTTAAAAAGCTGGTCAGCAGAAGGAAGTATGAAGTGCTTCAAAATTTCTTGGTAAACAGGTGCAGTGACTTTGGTTTTCAAAAAACACAATGGACCAACACTAGCAGATGACATTGCACCCCAAATCATCACAGACTGTGGAAACTTAACACTGGACTTCAAGCAACTTGGGCTATGAGCTTCTCCACCCTTCCTCCAGACTCTAGGACCTTGGTTTCCAAATGAAATACAAAACTTGCTCTCATCTGAAAAGAGGACTTTGGACCACTGGGCAACAGTCCAGTTCTTCTTCTCCTTAGCCCAGGTAAGATGCCTGTGACGTTGTCAGTGGTTCAGGAGTGGTTTAACAAGAGGAATACGACAACTGTAGCCAAATTCCTTGACACGTCTGTGTGTGGTGACTCTTGATGCCTTGACCCCAGCCTCAGTCCATTCCTTGTGAAGTTAACCAAAAATCTTGAATCGATTTTGCTTGACAATCCTCATAATGCTGCGGTTTTCTCAGTTGGTTGTGCATCTTTTTTTCCCACACTTTTTCCTTCCACTCAACTTTCTGTTAACATGCTTGGATACAGCACTCTGTGAACAGCCAGCTTCTTTTGCAATGAATGTTTGTGGCTTACCCTCCTTGTGAAGGGTGTCAATGATTGTCTTCTGGACAACTGTCAGATCAGCAGTCTTCCCCATGATTGTGTAGCCTAGTGAACCAAACTGAGAGACCATTTTGAAGGCTCAGGAAACCTTTGCAGGTGTTTTGAGTTGATTAGCTGATTGGCATGTCACCATATTCTAATTTGTTGAGATAGTGAATTGGTGGGTTTTTGTTAAATGTGAACCAAAATCATCACAATTAAAAGAACCAAATACTTAAGCTGCTTCAGTCTATGTGCACTGAATTTATTTAATACACTGGTTTCACAATTTGAGTTGAATTACTGAAATAAATGAACTTTTCCACTACATTCTAATTTATTGAGATGCACCTGTACATGTTTGTTTTTCTATCATGACAGATCCTTTTATGACTTCCATTGTCTTCATACTGAGTTAATTTTATGCTTTAAACCCTAATCTTAAACCTATTTACTTAAACCCCTAATCTTAAACCTAATTTTTTGGATGTTTAGATTTTCATTAAAAGATTAATTAGTAAAGACTAATGAAACAGCCAAAACTAAAGTTTTGTTGCCTGGTCCCAACAATGTTGGTGTTTTAATATCCGTTTTGGAACATTTAGTCCTCACAATGTAGGTAAACCTGACCCGCCCACACATACGCTCACAGTGTTCCAGTGATTAATGCTACAGGCAGAGATTGTGTCCCACAGACATCACCCCAGTGATGTGAGACATCTGTCTGTGGTTAGCTGCATGTGTCTCCTCTTGCTTTTCATGTTCCAAATCCCCACTATGCCTGTGTGTGTGTGTGTGTATGTGTGTGTATGTATCATCTCTCTATCAGTCCACTGCACATATTTGCTTTTGTACTCGAGTTTTGCTGTATGACTCACCAAGATGATCTTGACCGAGTCAGAAAAGGTCAAGGTTAGCCAGTAAATTGGCTGTAAGCAATCAGCCCTCTTGCTAAGCTTAGGATGCCATGTTTTTGAGTGCGTGTGTGTTTGTGTGTGTGTACGCTTTTATCTCTAAGGAGGGGTTTGATGAGGTTCTGGCAACTTTCAAGCTCACAGCTCCTGATATCAGTGACACTACGACTACAAAGAACAGTTGTAAAGGGGTCATGTGACACACACACACACACACACACACACACACACACACACACACACACATTATAAAACCAACCAATAGCAGAGCAACATAATAAACAGCTACACAATGCATTGCAAAAAAAAAAAAAGAAAAAGAAAAAGAAAAGTATATACATATTATGGTCTTATTCAATTTTTTGTTTTCCAATAAAATATTGAAACATTTTTAAAAGATTTAGTTAATAAATATATTAATATTTTATGTACTTCAGAAGTACATGTGATTAAGCGATTAAGAATTTGTTTTAAGAAAAAAAATAGAATCTTGAATTATATGGATTTTTTTTTTTACCCTGTTGGCAAATTGTAAATTGTTTTGTTGCTGTTTTTTTTTTTAACAACAAAAATAGAACACATCTAGTAAAGTTTATCTTAAAAAATAATAATATGCCAATAGAGTTATTAATTTAAGGTATATTCTCTGAAAACAACTATTAATATATTTTCTATGAAAATAACATCTAATACAATAGATATACATCTTTAATATATACCACTGTAATATAATAGATAAAGATACATTTAGTTAAAAGGAATTTTCAGATATTTTACTGGAAAAAAATGAAAAAATACTAATTTAAAAATTCTTGATGTTGAACACAACATATTGAACCCTACTGACAGACTTGTGACAGAAAGAAGAAAAGAAAGCAACAAGGCAGCAGTGTGTGACTATGTCAAATACTCAAGGACAGGAAACAGGCGAAAAATGAAAAAAATGAACATAGCAAGTCTTTGAAATTACATAAATTAAGCATGTATGTACAACACAATTAATTTACATTTCTGTTGTGAACATGCTTTAATCAAGTAGATTTCAATTGTTCATACTGAGCGCTGAATGTGCACATTTCTCTCACGTTGATTGAAATTGATTGAATCTAATGCTGCATTCACGTGCTATCGGAATTATCATAAATACGAGCTTCCTAGTCGGAAATTGGACATGAACGGCCATAGAGAGGCCTTATATGGCCAATTTCCGACTAGGAAACTCGTATTTATGATAATTCCGATAGCACGTGAATGCAGCATAAAACTGAAATCTATATAATTGAGTTTTGACACAACCGGGGCACTCCGGAGCAGATGGTGGCGGTTTTGCATCATTGAGAGAGATGACAAACTGCCTAAAAGGAGAAATTGAATCAAGCGCCAAAAACTGTGAAAGCAACTGAGCCAGCAGTCGACTCATAGCAGACGAACACCGATTTACTGAAAAGTAAGTTCAGCAATTTGTTTTATATTTGTTTTGAATTAGGCGATATTTCCACTAGATAAGAGTTTTCGTTGTGTATAACAATTACAATGGTCAATTACCAACACTTTAACACTCTCTGCTAGTTTATCATTAAGCGTCAACAACCGATGGACAACAGTCAGTAGGCCTTTTTTTTTTTTTTTTTTTTTTTTTTAAAGGAGGTATTTTTCATAAAAGTAAATATACTTTCCACAGTTTGTCAGTACATGAAATGTTGCCGACCGTGTGAATTGCCCTCCTACACGGGACGCGCCAGTTACGAGTGTCTAACGTTAGCTCATTTTTTCTAGCTCGTTTTCAATGAGATATATTTTTTTAGAGAGGCAAAACGCAGGCGATTTCGCTGCAGGCAGCGTAGAGACGGTGAAAAGTGCTCGTGCACCCAGCTTTCACAATGGCTCTTCACGGATAAAATATTTATTGTAAGTAAATATAAAATGTAATATAAAATACTTCATTTACAGTACAGTTTTTTTTTTTTTTTGTCGTCAGCGGCAGTCATGTTGGCTTCAACTAGTTATTGGACCGAGTATTAACAACCAGTCAGACTCGACTTCAGAAAACGCTTCTGCTACGAGAGAAAGCTGCAGCCTTGAGCCCTTTCCACCATCCGTACGTTAACTCCCCAGCCGAACAACTGGACCTTTTTAAATGCACCCAGCAGAAAAGCCCTGTTATCATGTCAGTTGGCTAATTCGGCTTACAGTATTCGCCGTCTCTCACAATAATAAAAAATATATATATATTAAGCAGTGTTCTGAACGTTAGATTTAGTCTGTTTTTGTTTTGCATTTTCATTGCCCTATCACAAAACACTAAAACAAGTCCATTCATCTTTGCTTTGTGAATATGTTTTCTTTCAATTATTGACTGATTATAAAAAAATTCTTTTGTAGGTCCATCTTTGCACACACAGTCAAGCTTTACATGGGTAAGTCTTTTAATTAACATTTGTTTAGCTGCTAAAGCCCCTTTTTTTTTGACTAAGTTTTTCATAATTTATAAAAAAATTTAAAATATACACCTGCATTACAAATTTTGTCATTACAAATAAATCTTCAACATCAGAAATAATTAAAAACAGTTATTAGTTGTTGTTGTTTTTTTTAAATAGTGTTTTAGATTTTTCTCAGTAGGCCTTTGTTAATCAGACTTATTTTCATACATTTACTTACATTTGTTTGTTTTGTGCAGGGCATGAATGAAGCCTGCATCAATGAGGCCACTGAAGATAGCACTGTTGGGATTTATGTTCTCAAACAACATGCTTCTGATGAACTAGAGGATGTTGGTGTTGTCCTTAAAGGCATTAAAGGGTTAGTTCATCCAAAAATGAAAAATATGTCATTAATTACTCTCCTTCATGTTGTTCCAAACCCGTAAGACCTTCCTTCATCTTCAAAAAACAAATTAATATATTTTTGATTTCCTCCATTAGGCAGGCAGAAGGTAACTTGGGGGAGAAGAATTGTTGAATTAAGTTGTTGTTGTTGTTGTTTTTTTGTTTTGTTTTTTTGCACACAAAAAGTATTCTCGTAGCTTCATAAAACTACGGTTGAACCCCTGATGTCACATGGACCATTTTACCGATGTCCTCACTACGTTTCTGGGTCTGGGAACATTTCTGTTGCATTGCTCTCTATGGAGGGTCAGAAAGCTCTTGGATTTCATCAAAAAAAAAATCTTAATTTGTTCCGAAGATGAACGAAGGTCTTGTATGTTTGGAACGACATGAAGGGTGAATAATTAAAGACAGAATTTTCATTTTTGGGTGGACTATCCCTTTAAGATGCATGGTTAACTATGGCAGTGAACTGTAACAAGCTCTTGCTCTATTTCAACTTATTCACTTTGTGGCGTGTTTGAATTACTTAAAAGTGTTTTGTTTTTTCTTCAGAATGCACTGTTTGTTCTAACAGTTTACTGTTTTGTATATGCACTTTTAAGTCTACTGTGACAGTTAATATTTTTACAAATGTCTTTGCTGTTCTTAATCTACTTTGAGGATACATTATGTATTTGTGTTTGAATATGCTGCTGATGCAGCATTGAAAGTGTTTTTGTTTTGATTCTTCTGTGTAATCAATTAATGACAACTGTGCTCAGTCCTTCATTTTTGCGAATTTGCAAAGTGACAACTCAATACAACAAAATTTAAGTACCAACTCTTGCTTTTTGCCTTTATTGTCAATGGCATTATGCATTTTTAGATTTGATTTTTGTATTCACACATTTGAACATGTCTACAGTACATGTAGAGTTTACGTAAAGCAAGTTAGGTTTACACAACTCTGGTACCAGAGACATAATGAAATTTAAAAGTTGCGTAATACCTTTGATTAATATTAGCATTAAGAAATCAAGCACCCTTGACACAATGAAATCAATTTAACAGTACACAATAAATTTGTGTAATGACAATCAGTAATGACAAATAATATCTTGAATCAACATGATTATTTTAAGTAGTCTAACATGAATGAAATTTTTTGGTTTGGCAAGCAATAAGTCATTGAGAAAAAGAGGAAAATTTTGTCAGTTGAACACATTTTGATCATGTGGGACCGATGTACACATTAAAATGAAGTAAATTCAAAGGATTTTTTTTCCCCAGTGTATTCAAGTCTGTTTCCGTGCTCATAACCCAAGCAAAACAGGTGTGAATGTGATCCAACAGGAAGTCACATGTTTGAGTTTTCTAAAGCCCTGTCCCCCCCAGTCTCCCCTCCAGAATGTGCCCTGCATGCTAAGGGGCACTAAAACAGGGGCTGCTCTTTATGCGGCTTAGAGCTTGTGAGTATTTGTTGAGGCTAATATAAGCACAGATGCAAAGAGGGGTTATTTAAAAACACACAAACCCTTTGGCCTTCCACTCATTTGAAGCAGCTCCTACATTTTATAGTGAACAGACACACTTAAAATAACACTGACCTTGTATGCGTGTGTTTTAAACAGGTGGAGATCGAAAAACTGGACTACCATCACTACCTCCCCCTGTTCTTTGACGGACTGTGCGAGACAGTTCACCCCTATGAGTTCTTTGCTCGACAGGGCATCCATGACATGCTGGAGCACGGTGGCAGTAAGATCCTGCCTGTTATTCCACAGCTCATCATACCCATCAAGAGTGAGTGTTATTAAGATGAGACTCTTCCTGTCCAATATACTAATTATAGTCCAAAGTAACTAATTCTTTTTTTGTAAGTCACAAAATCGTTCAATGGGGGTTAGTCTGTCCTTGGGACAGAGCATGCACTTCATCTGAAAACTTGGAGGAAGAATAGGAGAAGCATTCCAAAGCTTGCAAAAGAGAAAATAAAACTGGCATTAAATTAGTAATAATATTAGTAAGGGAGGTTTCCAAGAGGCTACCTTCCAAAACTCTAAAGCAGTCACTCTCCATAAATCTGGCTTATGGAAAGGTGGAAAGAAGCAAACCTTGAAATGCTGAAAATGCATATCACAGCTGGAGTTTGGCCAGAGGCATGTAAGGAGCTCAACAATTTGAAGGAGAATCCAGTGTGAAGAGAGCAATATTAGGCATCAGTGCTTTATTTTTTTATATTTTTTACCAGGGGTTGTTACAATGCTGTTTAAATTATAGAATATCATTTTTGTTTAAAAAAACACTAAAATGTTTTTACAGCAAAGCAAAAAGTCCCCTTTTATGTTTACGTAATATAGAAGTTTAAAGCATTTGTTATTCTGTATGTTTATTTTTTTACAATGTAAATTTGTATTGGTTAATTTTTGCTTTTCTTCATGTTTGAAAAATGGTGTTACTTAATAAATCCACGGCACATCTCACTGACAAAATTCAGTCTTCTTTTATGCAGACTGTAGAAAACTTAGGATAGATTAAAAAATCATGGACAGAAGAAGGAATGGATGAAGCTAATTGGAAAAAAAAAAACAACAACAAAAACTGACCTTACACATACAGCAAAGGTCACACTGAAGAGAGTGAAAACGAGAAGGTCGATGTTCTGCACTGGTCAAATCAAAGCCCAGAATCAAGAATAAATGAGCTCCTGTGGGATGATTAAATTAAACAATCCTCCTTCTTGACTGCAACATAGATAGATAGATAGATAGATAGATAGATAGATAGATAGATAGGTGAGACCACTTTCTTCCCTTTCTCACAGGAACGACTGCAGATATGTTTGAATCAAGAGTTAAACTAATGCAATTACTGAAGTGTCTAAATGTCGTGCTCTTGTGGTATTTAGAGAAGGAAAAGGTATGTGAGGTCGTTGATTTTAGAGCCTAATATGAGGGAGGAATTAATGGTTCCTTTATTTAGAGAGATTTAGAAACAGATCTTTACTCCTCCAGACGCGTCACACACCATGAATTATTGAACACTCCTTCGGTGCAAATGTCACACCGCTGGAAAACGGTTTGCCGTGTTTGTTTGGTAATTAGAATTTCATAGTGTGTTATTCAGATATAGGAGAGCAGGAAGTAAATGGAGGAGATTGGTGAAATGCAGCACACAGCTGCCACTCAAAACATTTTTCTATGAAGGTACCTCCTAAATGCCTTGTTCAGGCAGGCTTTAGATGCATCATAACATCAATGATCTAAAACAAATTCAAGTGAGATAATTCAAGAGGGAACCAAATATATATTTAATGACCACAAAATCTTATTTCTCAGTAGAAATCAAATCATATGGAAAAATAGATATTTATGACTTAAATTGCTTCTTTCAACTGCTCTATCATTCTTTCCACTAACCACTGAACCACAGGATTATGGGATATCATGCAGGCTGCAGATGAAGGCTTTTTTTGTAGAATTGAATCGATGCCTTCATACAGAGCCTGTGAAGAAAGTGTTTTTCAGCTTTTGGACTGAGAAAAAGAAAGTGCAAATATAACACCCCATTTAGGATTGTAAAATGGCAATTTTTTCCCCCACACATTATCAAAATATTCATGATTTCAAAGTGTTTTGGGACTTTCTTTCTCATTCTCTTGATCTCTCTGTGTTTGTCTACAGATGCTCTCAACACGCGGAGCAGGCAGGTCATCTGCACCACGCTGAAGGTTCTGCAGCACCTGGTTGTATCAGCAGATATGGTGGGTGAGGCACTGGTCCCGTACTACAGACAGATCCTCCCCATCCTGAACATCTTCAAGAACATGAACAGTAAGCAACTCATTCATATCTGTAACTGCATTAGGCTTTTATAAAAGGTTTTAGAGATCGCGTTTGTGAGATATATATACTGTAGATATTTTTAATCAGCAAACCTCTCAAGGCTGTGTGTGAAAACGCACAAATGGACATGTTTTTATGCAGAATACGCAGATGAGTGTCTTGGAAAAGTGGCTTATTGTTTTTATAAAACAGCAATTTTTATTTCAATATGAAATTTTTCTGCTGCTTGGTTTTACGTTTAACTTTTTTTTGTTTTTTTTTTTTTTTTTGTTTTTTTTTGTATCTCTGATCCGGCCACATAGAAAAACACTGACAATTAACATTGATTTTGCATTGATCCCTGTGGCCCTTGTCTTGCTGGAGATCAGTGCTTGTCTTTCTTTCAAGATCCAAGCCTTCAGCTCTGATCTTTAAAACTGGTCTCATATCAGCAGGCATCGGCACTGCACTGAGTCACTCTTATTGAACATTCTACATCATTACTGAACATTTATGCCGACTTTCTACATGCCAATACAAGAATCTACATCATCTGGCACCTGAATTTCCATTGATTGCATAGTTATATTTGTGTCTCTTTGTCATCTGATGTCTGTCATCCTTTTAAACACGGTCCTGAGGACTGATGTGAGCATTCTGTATTCACTGTGTGCTGGTGTCGGACCCGTTCACGCTTCCATTCACTGCCTTTGTCGGGCAGACTATAGGCCTGCCAGACATTTTCAGACGTGAGGACAAGCATTGTGGATCAATCACCTCATCACAGGCTTAACCAGCCGAAATGCGGCCACCTCACTCCTCTGATCAATATCCAATTTGAATCTTTTGTCTTCTTAATTCCGTTACATTATCTGCTAATGTTTTGTTTGAGCAAAAGAAGGAGCACTGTAGGAGCAGAGAAAGCTTCTCTCATTAGCTCCAGGCTCCATGCTAATCTCCTCTGTGAATTAGTGGTAGGTAAAGTCTCTTAAGTGTTTAATGCCTGGTTTACAAGTCAAGATCAGGGCTGGTTAGATTGGTTTTCTTTGGCTATAAGGCACTATCAGACATCTTGTGAATTTGAGAAATGAGCAGTTGCTATTCTCGTCTGCAGTTTTAAAAACAAACCTTTTAGTTCTGTGGCGTAGTTAAGTAGTCTGATTGTATGATAGAGAGAGATGTTTGGAGACTTGCGGTTAATTGAAGTTGGGCTAAAAATGATCTGCTTTTCTCCGTTGGATTCCTCTGGGGGGAGATGGTGGTTATGTATATTCTGGACGTGCTGAACTGGATCACTTTCAGAGTAAGTCACGGGCCTCTTTGTGTATGTGTGTGTGTGTGTGTATGTGTGTTTTCATGCCTTGTGGCAGTGTGGCCAGAGGGAAATTGTGTCTACATAGTGGTCTTTTGTTCCCCAGGATGCAGCTGTTGGCACTGTGGTGTTGTGTGTCTATGTATGTGTGTTGTCCTCCTTTCTGTGCTTTTCAGATCTTGAATTTTGAAGGTCACATTTGTCCAGCATTTTTGCATGAATTAAGCCATATGACACAAGCAAGAATACAGTTGTGTGTAATTTGGCTAGTTTTTGTGTATATTTTCCAAGTAATTCCAGTGCTGTTAAATATTTTTACTTACTATTTTTATATTTTATATACGGCAGTAAGGTTTCTTTCTTTAGTTGTTAATATTAATTTTTGTATTCAGCAGGGATGCATTAAACTGATCAAAGTGACAGTAATGACTTAAGTTGTAAAATAAATGCTGTTCTTTTGAACCTTAAAATAATAAGAAGAAACAATTATTGAACCCCAAATCAGCATATTTGAATAATTTCTGAAGAATCATGTGACACTGGAGTAATGGCTGTTGAAAATTTATCTTTTCCATCACAAGAATAAACAACATTTTTAAAGACATTAAAAGCAAATTGTAATAATGTTTCCCCATATTACTGTTGATGATTTTTATGGAAATTTGTAGATGCTTTTGTCTAAATCGGCTTACAGTAAATTTAAAGTATACATTTTGTCAGCTTCTCTTCCCTAGGAATCATATTTCCAAACTTGGCATTCAGAGCTACATAAACCTTGCAATTTTTGGGTAGACTGTTCCTTTAAAAATAAAATTAGTGGTAAATTTGTTCTAGGCAGAACTCCTTGACCCTGGAGTAGTTGTAAATTAACTATTTGTGCATTTTTCCAATGTTATTTCACTCTGTTTAAATCATTAAGAGTCTGGAAGTTTAACCCCTTCAATCAATATGTAGCACTGACATCTTGCTGCGTTTTTTCACTTTCTATGGCTTTCTAAGGCTTTTGTGGCTACTTGAGCTTCAGGTAAACTTGATTTACCTCCTGATTGCAGCCTGCAGCATTTTCGTGTGTGTGTGCACTTGTGTGAGTGCGTGCACTTGTGTGAGTGCGTGTTTGTGTGCTGCTATACTTGAAACTACTGAATATGCTAGAACTGTAAATGCATGCGAATCACAGATGCAGTTTACACGCTTCTGTTGTTTTCCGGCTGGGATGATTCCTGTTGTTAATCAAACACGGTGATGTCTCTTACGAGGGACAGATCTGCTCTATCATGCAGTAGATTACACACACACACACACATACGGCAGTAACTTCATTTCCTGCCTGCTTGCCTCTGTCCAGTACACACTCCTTGAGGAGAACACACTCCCTGCTTAGCAGGACGCTTCCTGACAAATGTGTGTGAACAAATGTCCCGCTAATGATGCTTAACGACCCCGAGCTGTTCTGCCGTTAGCCTCTGCTTCACTCCTATTCCCTGCGTGCTTGCATGTGTGTCTTTTTTATTGGCCTGCATTTTCTTTGTGCTGTTAGTCTGCTTTCCACATTAATCTGCACCAGACCTGCTGTGATACACTTCTTTTGGTCCTATGAATCTTCTTGCTGGGAATGCCGACAAGTCTGATAAGCGCAAACACACACACAGGAACATATATAGTGTGGTGGCAATGATGCAATTCTGCAAGATTTTTGTTAGAACTAAAAATACTATGTGTTCGTGAGGTGGTAGGTTCAGAGGTGTGGGGGCTGGTGATATATTGTCTTGCTGGCGATCTGGTTATGTCGTTCCTTGTGTGTGCATGGCAGAGGTGCTATTAGCCTCAGGTGTATCTTATCACACATTGCCAGTAGTACTTTGCACCTCCACTTAGTGACCACCTCCCATTGAGAGACTGGCTCTGAAGGGCAACAGAATGACTCAAGGCAATGTGGACCTTATATAATGCAAATGTAATTCCATATGCACATAGATTCACATGTTTATGAGTGATTAGCAGGCCTAGACGGAATCTGTGGACTTTTGGGGGATTTAAAACTGGATTTAAGCATGGTAAATGGAATGGAGAGTGTAATACTTCTATTGGAAGCTAATAGTGTATTTAAATTAGCCAAACATATTTAATAAATGAACACAGAAGTCACAAGGGAATTATTGGTAATAGACAGGACCAGGACTGTCGCTTAAAATTACATGGCCTGGTGTTGAAATTTATATGGCTAGACCAGGGATTTTTAATGCCACAAATGGTCCTTTTGCGAGGGACCTTTTTTCTAAATGATAAAGACCATATATTTTCTTGTATCAAGAGCCATTTGTACTGTGAAAAATAAAATTATTATATTATATTATATTATATTATATTATATTATATTATATTATATTATATTATATTATATTATATTATATTATATTATATTATATTATATTATATTATATTATATTATATTATATTATATTATTAGTGCGGGCAATGATTAATTGCATCCAAAATAAAAGTTTTTGTGTACATAATATGTGTGTGTGTACTGCGTATATTTATTATGTGTATATAAATACTCACACATGCATGTATATATTTATATTTAATATAAATATATACGTGTAAATATTTTCTAAATATATACTGTATGTTTGTGTTTTTATATATACATAATAAATATACACAGTACACACACACATATATAAACAAAAACTTTTATTTTGGATGCGATTAATCACGATTAATCGTTGCCCAGCACTATATATTATATTATATTATATTATATTATATTATATTATATTATATTATATTATATTATATTATATTATATTATATTATATTATATTATAAAGTATTTAAGTGTTCTCTGAAAAATATTTACCTTCTATTACATGGACAATAAATCTATGTCTGTCAATTAAAAAATAAAACTAATTAATTATTCTCACATTTTCTGACTAGTATTAAATAAAAATAATTATAATTATTATTATTGTTAATTTATAGAATTCTGTGTGTATATGTGTTCTATGTGTGTGTATATAGGAACTTCATTTGGACAACTTTTAAAGGTGATTTTCTCAATATTTTGATATTATATTATATATTATATTATATTATATTATTACTGTGGACCCCATTTGTGATCCCCTGGAGGTCCCTGTACCCCAGTCTGTGTCTTAATTATGAGTTTGACCAACTAGCTGTGAGCAAAGGAGTAATACGTCTCATTTTTGGATTTAACTAAAATTAAACAATTATTTAATTTAATGATTTAACTGATTTCTTTTAAATTAAAGGGCTAGACTGTAGAGGAACTTAGCTGTTCCTGGTTGTTACCCACAACAACTCGATTGTGTGTATGGCTATACTTGTACACTAGAGAACATCTGCTCATATTGCTACCATATCTAGTGCTAGTCCATGTTTTTGAGAGACTTCTTAATAAATTTTCGTTTATCACTGCTGAAACGAGACCCTCTTCTCCTGTAAAAAGTATATTCATAAGAACATGTGCGCACAAACACAATTCAATGCAATATAAGTTTCATACTCCGCTCCCCATGGGCTCGTCTTTTTCCTGTCTCTGTCACGTGTCTTCCTTTCATGGGGGATTTGAGCCAATCTGGCCTCCTGCAGGACTCTTACAGCAGTGATGAATTCATCATCTCAGCCACTGCTGCCCCCAGAGAGAAGAGAACAGCTCTGCCAAGCCCACCCTCATGCATACGGCTCTCCCTGTGCCAGCTTGACCCGTCTCAGCATGCTTCATAGCCCTTAATGATGATGCTTTAACACAGCCAGTCAATTTATATATTCTACTGTATATAAATTGTATTTATATATATGCATAGAAGCATACGGTGTGGATTTGCCCACCGGCTGCCGCAGTTTTTATCTTCAGCAGGCTGGGGGCTCCGGTCAAATCTGAGACGGGCCCCTCGGGTTTCCTGCTGAGCAGCGGCTCCAATTTAAAGGTCAATTGATAACGTCTCAGACTCATGAATACCCTAAAACATCCTCCCACCTGCCTGTCTCTGCATACATCTGTCTGTTGCTCACATTCACACACATGACCTCATGCACCTGTATTTTTACCTTTTAATTCTCATTTTTTATTTTTCAGTCTCTGGCCTATCTGAATTTAATTGTTTAATTGTTTCCTTTTATTATTTCCTTTTTCCTTTTTCTTTTATTTTATTATATCCTTTTATGGACGACTTCACAGTGAGTGTTTTATAGGAAAGCAAAGGTTCACTGGTGGTCACACTAGAGGCCATGTAACCTTCAATGTGTGTCTTTGGCATTGAGCTCTGGTAAATGTATTTTTTAAAAAGGGATATACAATATATCAGTACCATATTAGAATTTTTTTAAATGTATTGTATGATTTTGGATATATTGGATATTAAATTGTTCATGCATTTCTCTGTTTTTACATTTAGATTGCCTTTGCTGTCATCTAAAAGTTAACTTAACCTTATTTAAAGTTAATCTTTAAAGTTACGTTTATTTAATAACACTGTTACATGTAGCCTTTATCAAATCTCACACTTTACAATATATAGTCAAACCAAAAATTATTCAGACACCAGATATAATTTTTGATATTTTTTTACTAGTGGGTGCAGGACACTATAGTTCATTTATGTAAATGAGGATAGCAAAATAAAGTAAACTGTGACATATTACACCCAAAAAATTTTCATACAGTGAACTACCAGTAAAATTGCAAAATATTTGGGACCAAAAATTTGATTTGACACTTTGACCTGACCATGTTTTGTTACATACCTTTCTATCAAAGTTATCTGACATTATCAAGATGAATTTGTTCTGACACAGTTTAACTCTTGAGTTCTTTTTTATTACCATTTTCTAAACTATAGCAAATAAACTGTGATAATGTGAGAAATTTTGAAGGTGTCTGAATAAATTTTAGTTTGGCTGTAATTCATTTGTGATTATCAAGATGAATTTGTGACCCTGAACCACAAAGCCAGTCATAAGTGTAAATTTTTCGAAATTGAGATTTATACATAATCTGAAAGCTGAATAAATAAGCTTTTCATTAATGTATGGTTTGTTAGGATAGGACAATATTTGGCCGAGATACAACTATTTGAAAATCTGGAATCTGAGGGTGCAAAAAAAATCTAAATACTGAGAAAATTGCCTTTAAAGCTGTCCAAATGAAGTTCTTAGCAATGCATATTACTAATCAAAAATTAAGTTTTAATATATTTACGGTAAGAAATTTACAAATATCTTCATGGAACATGATCTTTACTTAATATCCTAATGATTTTTGGAATAAATGAAAAATGGATAATTTTGACCCATACAATGTATTTTTGGCTATTGCTACAAATATACCCCAGCGACTTAAGACTGGTTTTGTGGTCCAGGGTCACATTTGTTCTGACACAGATTAACTCTTGAGTTCTTGTCATATTTTATTACCATTTTCTAAACTATAGCAAATAAACTGTGATAATGTGAGAAATGTTGAAGGTGTCTGAATAACTTTTGGTTTGACTGTAATATTGTGATGCTTAAATTCACTTGTAGCCCCTAAAATTAGTAAGCTAGACATTTACTTTTAATTTATTTAGACAAAATTATGTGTAATTTTAATAACTTTTTCATTTTAATAATTAACTTAAATCCATTTAACTGATATTATTCTATAAATATTGTAGTATTCTAGAATTATCCTTGAGCGTTGTCTCAGTTGTCCAGTGATCTGACAGGCATTTTATTTGGATCAGGGCAATTAGTTACAGGGTTGAGTTTGTGTGTGTGTGCATTAAACATTCTCTTTATTAGCCATTCTCTGTATTAGACATTCAAACACTGACTTGAATGCTGTGGTCTTTCAAAAATGACCGATGAGCTCATTCGCTTTCTCTTGCTCTTTCTATTGATCTCTCCAGTCTTTAAGACTTGTGATCTGTGTGTGTATTAATATCAGTAGAAACAGTGATCTGCCATCATCTGTTGTGCTTTAATCCTAAAGTTTTCAGCTATGTTAATGCAGCTCTTTTTTGAGGCTCCTTTTGAACTGGGCTCCCTGATTCAGAACACCAACACTGCTGCTTATGCCTTCGTCTGATCTTCTCACAGATATGAGTGTGCGTGCAGTGTTCCCTCTAAGGGGCGCATACGTATGAGCATGTACTTCTGATGCTGCTTCCATGCAGACTCAAATATGCGGTGAAATAGTTAGTGCTTTCATGAGCTAAATGAATGGGGAGTATTTTAAATGGAGTCCATCTGCATGTCCATTGATTTTCAGCTTGGATCTGTGGCTGTGAGAAATCTTGTTTGAAAACAGGGCTGATTAATTTGCAAGATAAAGAACAGTACAAAGTTCATAATGACACATATGGAGGCCCACAGAGGCATGCATAAAGTCTTATTTATTGCTATATTTTTCTTTTTTTGAGAAAGAGAAAACATGGCCTCTAGTATTATTAATAACTATGTTACAATGTAATTTAATTGTATATATTTTAAAAATGTTTAATCATTTATAATTTCATTACATTTATTATTTGTATTTGTTATATGTATATTTTACATACTTTTATGCATATTTATTTTAGTAATGCATATTAGAAATGCATATTTATTTTATATACACTACCGTTCAAAAGTTTTGAATCAGTAAGACTTGTAATGTTTTTTAAAGAAGCCTCTTATGCTCATCAAGGCTGCATTTATTTGATCAAAAATACAGAAAAAAACAGTAATCTTGCAAAATGTTATTACAATATGAAATAATGGTTTCTATTTTAATATACTTTAAAGTGTAATTTATTTCTGTGATGCAAAGCTGAATTTCCATCAGCCATTACTCCGGTCTAAAGTGTCACATGATCCTTCAGAAATCATTCTGATATGCTGATTTATTATTAGAATGATCAATGATGGCAACAGTTGTGCTTCCAAATATTTATTTGGAAAGTGTGATACTTTTTTCAAGATTCTTTGATGAATAAAAAGTTCAAAAGAACAGCATTTACTCAAAATATAAATCTTTTCTAACAGTATAAACTTTGCTATCACTTCTTATCAATTTAACACATCCTTACTGAATAAAAGGTTTGATTTCTTTCAAAAAAAGAAAGAATAATAATTTACTGACCCCAAGCTTTTGAACGGTAGTGTATATTGTTAGAAAAGATTTCTATAATAAATAAATGCTCTTCTTTTTAACAACTTATTCATCAAAGAATCCTGAAAAAAAAGTATCACAGGTTCCAAAAAAATATTAAGCAGCACAACAGTTTCCAGCACTGATAATAAATCAGCATATTAGAATGATTTCTGAAGGATCATGTGACACTTTAGACTGGAGTAATGGCTTATGGAAATTCAGCTTTGCATCACAGAAATGAATTATACTTTAAAGTATATTAAAATAGAAACCATTATTTTATATTGTAATAACATTTTGCAAGAATACTGTTTTTTTTTCTGTATTTTTGATCAAATAAATGCAGCCTTGATGAGCATAAGAGACTTCTTTAAAAAACATTACAAGTCTTACTGATCCAAAACTTTTGAACGGTAGTGTAATTGTTATAATTTAGACTAAAAATGTATTCTAAGTCACACACACGCACACACACACACACACACACAATTTCAGTAGAAAGTCCCCTCAGTATTACAAATACAGCTATGTGTACGTGTGTGAAAAATCAATCCATGACTGAGGGAGTGATGGGATGGCAGGAGTTTATGTACCTGCTGATGCAGACACAGTAAAAATTCTTCCGTGAACCAAGAGCAGCTAATCACACCATCACACACTTACTGAGATAGGGAGAAAAAGCACTGACACCTGACCAGACCTGCCTCCATATGTGGTGAGAAGTAAAACCATCTGTTCTAGAGGGCAAGTGTTCCACACCTGAACCAACTCAGCATGTGTGTGTGCATACACTCTTTGAATTTACACTACTATTCAAAAGTTTGGGGTCGGTAAGATTTTTAAAAATTTTGAAAGAAGTCTTTTCTGCTCAACATGGCTACATTTGTTTGCTCAAAGTACAGTAAAAACAGTAATAGCATGAAATATTATTATAAATTAAAATAACTTTTTTTGTATTTTAATATAATTTAAAATGATATTTATTCCTATAATGGCAAAGCTGAATTTTCAGCAGCCATTACTCCAGTCTTCAGTGTCACACGATCCTTCAGAAATCATTCTAATATGCTGATTTGGTGCTCAAGAAAAATTTCTTATTGTTGCAAGTGTTGAAAACAGTTGTGCTGCTTAATATTTTTTTTGTGGAAACTGTAAAGCATTTTTCCAGAATTTTCCAGGATTTGATGAATAGAAAGTTCAGAAGAACATTTATTTGAAAAAGAAATCTTTGTATAATTATACGTCTTTACTTTCACATTACTGTCGCTTTTGATCAATTTAAGGGGAAAGGGAAGTGGTGTGTGGCCAAGTATGGTGACCCATACTTGGAATTTGTGCTCTGCATTTAACCCATCCAAGTGCATACACACAGTAGTGAACATACACCTGGAGCAGTGGGCAGCCAATGCTGCGGTGCCCGGGGAGCAGTTGGGGGTTTTTTTGGTGCCTTGATCAACGGTCTCACCTCAGTCGTGGTATTCCCTGCCGGACCCGAGACTCGAACCCACGACCTTCGGGTTACAAGCCCAACTCTCTATCCATTAGGCCACGACTGCCCCTTAATGCAATCTTGCTGAATAATAGTATAAATTTCTTTCACAAAAAACTTACTGACCCCCAACTTTTGAACAGTAGTGTAACTAGATTTAAATTTAGTGCGTCAAATGTGTCAAACAAACAAAACTCTATTTGATTAGTTTAATTACCTGAAAAGCAAAGCAAGGGTGTAGAGCACATTCCTGTAGTGTCTTTACTAAAGATGTTGAGTCTCATGATACAGCATATTCATGAGCACACTAGAAAATTACAAGCAAACACATATATACAGTAATACACACAACCAGACAGAAACATATACTTCATGATGGATGACTGCTGTTCCTGTGCTAAGCTAGTAAACTCATCGGTCACCACTGACAACGCCATCTGTGCCTGTTCTATCATACGTACACAATCGCACAAACCACACACACACACATGCTGCGTCTCGTGTGACAAAGCTTTTAAATCTGTGCGGCTACTATCCAGACTCCATTTCCACTCTACAGCACCTGTGTGTATCCTATCCTTAATTCAGTGTTAGCCCTCCAGTCCAATGCTTCCTCTTTCACTACCACCTGAGACCCAGACACACACACACACATACACTCCTGACACCAGGCAGCTGAAGATGGTTCTATTTCAATGCAAATAGCATCTCATCCACAGGGTTGAGATCTCTAGATTAGATTTGTGAGTTTTCCGTCTAGCTGTACTCTGCAGCAGGGACGTTAATCGGCTGGATTGACTTCACGCCGTGGATTCTGTTTCTGAGTTGAGCAGAGTTCAGTTTAATAGACTACCGATCCCTTGCCAGACCTGCTGAAAGCACGACCCTTGCTGAGAGCTGAGCTTGACTCTCTAATAGTGACTGGAGTAGATAGGCCCTGTTCACACCTGCTATTAAAATCCCATCGCAAATGAACAGCCGAGACATATCACTGTTTACACCTTGTATATTCAGTATTTTGCGTCACAGAAACATTTGCTTTAAGATGGTTATTTTATATCTTCTGATTTAGTCTGCCAGTAGGAAAATGTACATTACCAAATATTCCTTGCAAATACTGTTATAATCCTTAAGTGTATGAACAGTAAAGTAAATCTCTTACAACTTCACTAAATTAGAGCATGTTGATTATTATTTATTTGTCTCTATAGTACTTTTCACAATACACATTATCCAGTGCCGATCCTAGACTTCTGGGGGCCCTGAGTGGTATGAGTGGTTATGAACGAATGAATGAAACGCATTTGTCCATGTTTCATTCCATCTTGAATCACGCTCGCGGAAAGCGCTTGAGAAACAGTGTCTCTTCCGCGGGTCAGTAAGCTTTCAACTCGTTTTTTTTAGTCTCGAGCAAGAGACTGTACGACATTCAGGTTACATGACTGACCGTAGAATGGACAACAGCGCACTGCATTAAAAGAAATGATCATTCAGGTTTTCATAACCGCTGACCAAATTCAAAAACTAAACTAAAATTAAATAATCTTTGAGAGCAAGGGGGCCCTACGCAGCTTGTGTATTTTGCGTATAGGGAGGATCGGCTCTTGACATTATCTCTGGTGCAAAAAAAAATTAATTAATTAATTGATTTATTTATTTATTGTTGACATTTATCACTTTGTCATCAGGGATTTTTTTCTGGTGAGCTCATCACAGTTCATTCTGGGATTGCTTCCCTTCATGAATGATTCTTCCATCCCCCATTTATCTCTTTAACACTTTTCACAATGCACATTATCTCTGTTTCAAAACCTATTTTATTTTATACTTTTCAGTACTGAAAAAAATACTTTTATATTTGACATTTCTCTCACTTTGTCTAGCATCTTGGATTCATTTATTTGCTTTCTTTTCAGAATTGCTTCCCCCTGATACCTGCAGTGCTGCCATAAAATTTGGGCAAAACGAGTTATCTTAAGAGGCAGCAAAATTAAGCTGTCTATGTTTTGGAACAGCCTCTTTGTTAGAAATGCCTTAAAATACTACCTCCGTATGCAGGACATTAGGTTTTGGAACAGAGCAGATAGTACTAGAGAAGTTTAATGTTCTAAAACTCCACTTCACTCCAGTTTTCTCATCTTGTATCCTCAATCACACAGATTACAGCCAATTAATCTCTCACCTTTGTGCCACTCCCACAGGAATCTGACCTAAATACATCAAGATGAGTTTTTAATCTGAGTGTATATGATAAGGACAGTCTTCAGAAGGCTGGTGCATGAGTCTCAGAGTGTGCTTTGATGACCAGACCTCTGGTGGAGCCGTGAAAGATCTCATTTGATACCAGCATGGGTCCTTCATCTGTCACACAGCAGTGTGGCTTGATTCAAGCATTCTGACATGGCATAAAAGCACAGAAATTAGACAAATTAGACTTGCATTTGAATATTAATCTTCCTTTCATATAGGAAGTAGAGAGAGAGAGAGACATCTGCCATGTATGTATCTCTGTTACTAAATTTAAGCCAGGCTTACACATTGCACTTTTTTTGTACTTTTGTTTGTGCTTTGGCATAGAAATAGAGAAATAGAAATGCAAATATGTTGTTAGACCAATAAAACATTACAATAGAGAAAGAATGATTTCCAGGGCAAAAAAAAAAGCAGGAAAAAGTGTTTTTGATAAAGTTCTGTTTGTTAAGATTGGACCCTTTTTTAACAAAAACAGTAGAAACATGACTCAAATGTGTACAATGGCCCACCCATCCTGTGTTTCTCTGCGAGAGAGAGAGTAAAAAAGAGACTGGGCAAAAAGAAAAGAATATAATAAAAACAAATAAAATATAATAAAAAAAAAAGAATTTCCTCAGAATGCGTCTGGTCTGGTGAGAGCTGACTGAAGCTCAATGCCCTGAGGTCCACAGCTGGCCCCTGACCCATAAATGAAGAATTAGCAGAACGGCCTGGCAATTAGAGCCCAAATCCCTGGGCTGAGCAGGAATGCCAGAGAACATTCCTGTGCTGGGAACACCTCCCCAAACCTCTCCAATTTGATCCAGACATAAAACACTCTCACATGCATGCAGAACTAACCCCTGAGAGTTAAGAAAGAAAGGGGGAGCAGGCTGAAGGGCAAATAAAAGACTCTCTCTTTCCCTTTCTTCTTTTTAAACCAACCAGCATTGATGGAGAACCTCAAGATGGAGCACCTCCCTGCTAATGGTCAAGGCTGGTTTGCTTCTGGTTTGATGAAGAAGAGAAGAGGACAAGACAGAGTCCTCCTAGTAGTTAAGGTTTCTCTTTGAGATGCAATCTGAGCTGCATTTTTTCTGCTGTAACACCTTATAGAGTGAGAGAGAGGAAGAGAGAGAGATCAGTAGCAGTGATAATTGCATGGTTGAGGTGGACTGGGGTTAATGAATCTCTCCTTCATCGCTCTGACCTTTCTAGTATTAACCCTCTGTTCTTTCTGGACATTTTTTAATGACAACCTTTAAATAATTTATCTAACTTATTTCCTTTCATTAGCCGTCGACTGTGACATTTTCCCACTCCGCCTCACATCTTTCAGAGAATATTGTCATTGATTTTTTTTTTTTTCACTTGATATTTCTTCAATCATGATTCCATTAAAAATGAAGTTATCACACACACACACACACACTCTTTCTCACTACAGTGCATGGCTGAGGTTTGAACATGCAGGAGACGTTTGTAATCAGAGACTACTGTGAGCTCATTAAATGTACCTGGAGTATAGCAAACTATGAAAGAGAGAGGGAAAGCATTTATTTAGAATGTACAGGCTCTGTAAATATTATCAGCAAGTAATGATCAAACTCTGTTTACAGTAAAGAGGGTGACTATTATCATATATACCTAAATTCTAATCTAACCTAACCGAAGTTTTTGTTTTAAGGACCAAATTCCACTTATAACTAGTTGCTTATTAGCATGCATATTACTAGCATATTGGCTGTTTATTAGCACTTATAAAGCACATATTAATGCCTTATTCTCCATGACTATATTTTAGATCCCTAAATCCAGCCCATACCTAAATTTAACCTTACGAACTATTAATAAGCAGCAAATTAGAACTGTATTGAGTAAAAACTGTTAGTTAAATAGTGAATATGTGTTCCCTATTCTAAAGTGTTACCGTTAATTCTGCTTGTTGACTTTTTAAACTTGTCAGCTAAAATGATCTCACTGGCTAACATAAATTTTTTTTTTCAAGTAGCAAGAATGACTTGTGATAGGATGCCTTGGTAGCCGTCAGGATTGTGGACTGTCTTATGTGTGTTTTTCCCCCTGTGTCTCCCGTTCATTGTGTTAATTTGATTCAGGTGTGTCTCGTTTTCCCCTGATTTCCTTGTGTTCATGAGCCCCAGTCCATTCAGTTTGTGTTTGTCGGGTCTTGAATGTCTTCATGTGCTCTATGTCTCCCTGTTGGATTTATTAAAGACTGTTTTTTGTGTACTCTGCGTCTCCTGGGTCATTCCAGCAGCGAATTGTGTCAGAAGACCCAACCGAAACAGTAACCTCTGTGTGTGTACCCTCCGTTTTGTTTCTCGTTTTTTTCTCAGTTTTTTCTTTTTGTTGTGCTCCATGGATCCCCTCGTCCGGCCCGAATTCCAGAGCCCAGCCCACCAACTCCATGCGGTGCGGAGCACAAGCCCGAGCCCACCGTTGACGGAGAGCCACTACCCTCCGCGATCGACGAGCCGGCGCAATGCCGAGCGACTGAGCAACAGAAGTTGAGCCCAACCCGTCAGACCAGGTGCGAGAGCTGGCGACAGTGCCCACCACGAGGGAGCAAGCCATGGAAGGTGTGAGCGCGGAGTGGAGCTCCGCCCCCTGCACCGCGGCTGAGGTTGAGCTAATTATACATCTGGGGCTGCTGGACTTAGAAGGGGATCTGATTGACTAGGTAACTGACCTAGAGGTCGACTTTCCTCCTCTCCTCTCCTCTCTCCTTCGTCTCCTGAATCTCCTTCGTCTCCGCTGATCCCAGCCAGCTCCGCTCCTCCAGAGCGGCCTCCTGTGCCCGCTCCTCGCAAGCGCCTTCCAGTGCCCGCTCCCCCAGAGCACCCTCCAGTGCCTGCTCCTCGAAAGCGTCCTCCAGAGTTTCACCCTGAAAGCCCGGATGCTGACAAATGCCCGCCCTCCCACCCGCTCCTGCCTCCTCCACCGCTGTCGTCTGGCAGCCCCTCTGCTCGCCCTCAGCCCACCATCAGTACGGTGCGAGCGCCGCGGGTCTGCCATCCTCCAGCGTCGCCGTGGCTGGAGAATCCCTCACCTCCGCCTCTAGCCTCCGAGGCCCGGACTCTGCCTCGGCCCGTAGACCCAGCGGCTCCACCTCGGCTCCTAGCTCCCTCGCCTCCACCGTCACCCATCGATCCACCAGCTCCACTGGGCTCCCTCGTCCCTCCGGCTCCGCCTTGGTCGGGCGTCGACCCACCATCGCCTCGGGACTCCTCTCCTCTGGCTGCGCCTTGTCGCTCCATCCCACCGGCTCCGTTGGGCTCCTTCCTCCCGCCAACTCCACCTTGGTCCTCAGTCGCTCTGGCTCTGCCGCGGATCTCCGGATCTCCCCCTCCGCCCTGGTTGCCAGAGCCCTCGGCTCCACCCTGGCCCCCCCGGATCCTCAGCATCCCCCTTGCTCGTTGGCTCTCTGTCTCCACCTCAGGCTCCTCCACCACCTGCTCCGCTGCCGTTGGTCGGCCCCCTGGAGTCGGCGGCCATCCCTCCTCCATGGCTCCTCCCTCCGTCGGCTCCACCGTGGGCCATCATCATGGCTGTGGCCTGGGTCCTGCTGTGCGCCTCCTGCTCCAGGTCCCTCCTGTCTCTTCCCTGGCTCCTTCTTCCTTCGTTGCCCCCTGGGACTCTGTTCGCCGGCCCCTTCCCGGGGGTTCGTCCTCCTCCTGAGCCGCCTCCGTAGTTCCCACCCGCCCCTTCCCATGTTGTTTCCACGGTGCGAGGATGCACCTTCCGGGAGGGGGCGATATGTCAGGATTGTGGACTGTCTTATGTGTGTTTTTCCCCCTGTGACCCAGTTTCTGTCTCCCGTTCATTGTGTTAATTTGATTCAGGTGTGTCTCGTTTTCCCCTGATTTACTTGTGTTCATAAGCCCCAGTCCGTTCAGTTTGTGTTTGTCGTGTCTTGAATGTCTTCATGTGCTCTATGTCTCCCTGTTGGATTTATTAAAGACTGTTTATTGTGTATTCTGCGTCTCCTGCATCATTCCAGCAGCGAATTGTGACAGTAGCATCAGTAGGAATAGATTTAATATTTTCATATTATATTATAAGTAGGGCTGTCAGTCGATTAAAATTTTTAATCTAATTAATTACATGATGTTTCGATTAATTAATCTAATTAATCGCAAAATAAATTTGACTCTGAAAATACCCACAAAAGATTATTTAAAGATTTGTGTTAAATGAGAAAGTATCAAGTAGACATTACAAATTGTAGCTTTTATATTTTTTTATATTTTAAAAATTTCATTTGATTCAACAAAAATATGTATTACACATGAACATTTAGGCTACAAAAGCCTAACATAAACTATGGAACATAAAAGAAGATAATTTGAGAAACATCTCAGTATTGTTTGTTCATACAATGAAAGTCACTGGTAACCAAAACAGCTTTGTTACCAACAGTCTTCAAAATACCTTCTTTTATGTTCCACAAAAGAAAGGTTTGAACCGACATGAGGGATGTGAGAGTAAATTATGACAGAATTAACATTTTTTGGGTGAACTATCCCTTTAATGTTGTTATTATTATTATTAATTAATTAATTAATTAATTAAATGATACTCTAAATAAGAAACTAAATCTGCCAGCAGGTGGCAGTAAATATCTTCATTCAATTGCTTCAAACGGCTGATTATTTCAGGAATGAAGTAAATGGCTCACTTTATGAATGGGCCTTTGAATCATTGGTTCACACGATTTGTTCAAAACACGGATTCATTCAGAAACTAAACACCGCTGTGTTGCTCGAAGACGCACAACAGTTCTGCTGCGGCTTTATAGGTAATATATTCTTTGCAAAATTGAGCAAAAACACATAATATTGTGTTTAAAATATAACACAATATCAACTTCTTATTTACTGAACTGTTGTATAAAATCATATTTGCACTCATTATATTTGGGACAAAAGCCTAATGCTTTCTCTGCTCGTGTGATATTGTATGATATAAATATGAGACAAAAACATACAAGGGCAGTTTTGCACCAATATCTTGAATTTTAGGGCATAACTGCATTTATGGAGTTGTTTCCCTGCATCATATTTGTCAACAGTCAACTGTATGAGATGTAAGATGACGTACAGTTCTGGGGGCAGGGCCAGTGCGTTAACTGCGTTAAAATATTTTAATCGCGTTATTTTTTTTTATAGCTAATTAATTAAGTTAACGCGTTAAACTGACAGCCCTAATTATAAGTTTTAATGAATTAATTGTTGTCTTGGAGTTTAATTACATGTTTAATTATAATAATTGCATACATTTCAGCAGCATTTGTTGAAAAAATGCTTTTATATGTGTGAAAAAATGTTTAGTAATAAAGATTTGTAAAATCATTTTAAAATATACAATACCGATATATGTTCAACAGGACAAAATCAACATAATTACAATTATTCCTGAAGGATCGTGTGACACTGAAGACTGGAGTAATGGCTGCTGGAAATTCAGCTTTGCCATCACAGGAATAAATTACATTTTAAAATATATGAAAATAGATTTTTTAAAATTGTAATAATATTTCACAATATTACTGGTTTTACTGTATTTTTGATCAAATAAATGCAGCTTTAGTGAGCATAAGACTTCTTTCATAAACATTAAAAAGTTTTGAATGGTAATATAAATTAAATTATAAATATGCAAAATTATGAATATAAAATTACAAATTAAAATTTTTTCTTTCACTGGGGCATTGAAAAAAATTGCAGGGCAAGTTAAAAATCTAAACTACTGACCTGACCACAAATCCTTTTTGTTGAGCCCTAAAGGTAAAGGAAGATTTGTTTCTGGCTTGTGCAAATCTAAAATGCTTTCATGTCTGGTTGCCAGACTGTTTTTATGTGATTGCTAAGGTTTCAGTTTTCTATGAGGTTACTAGGTGGTTGCTTACTGGAAGAGCCCACCTCCAAATCTATGGGATCTTTATTACCAAATGAAAATCATATATGTAATGAATGTTTAAAAACTACTAGAAATGGAGGAAATACAAAAATTTGTGTGCGGTATAAAAGAAGAATGAAGAGCGAGAACAAGATTAGACTTATTTGAGAATGAGAAAATGAAATGCAGAACTACTCTTGATTCCAGATGTGGACTTGAACGGAGATTTGATTAAACTCCTCTGGCTCACAATCTCAATATGACGGGAAACTCTCGTAGGGAGCGGGGCGGTGGGAACTCCTGCTGTTTCAGACACTCTAATGACTCTCAACCAGCCAAACGGCCGCACCCCCTCAGGCCGTATGTGCTCCACCGACAACTTCCATCTGAGCTTTTCACTGAACTGATCATTTTCATGATAAATGGATCAATTAGAGAGACGGTCCGTTCTGGCCATCTTTCCTTGTGGTGGACATCTGTTGTAGTTTTGTTTATTCTGCATCTCTGCACTTAGACTTTGAAGGGATACTCCAGAAAATCTGCTTCTGGCAGGAAACGCGAACAGTATGTTTGTTTGCATGCTTGCCCAACATTCGGTGAGGGTGCCATCCGTGTCCATGTGCCATCTTGTATTGAGGTTGTCAGCTGAGGGTTCAGATTCTCTTGACAGGTGTTAAGCACAGGAGGAATGAGAAAATTACAGAGAACGGGAGAGGGAGAGATTAATTAATCAACGCCATATGTGGCTGCATGAAAGTTGAGACAGCATCTGTACATTCACAAACAAAGTAACATAATTAAACACACTGCTATTTATGAGGTACTGTACTGCTGTGTTTACAGGCTGATTTGATTTCGGTGAGTAATAGGGCTGAACCTCAGCTCTGATTAGAGTAAACAGATCTCATCTGATACGACATCAGCAGTTAATGAGAGCTGAAATGAGAAAACACAATACAGTCAGTAGAGAAAGTATCCAAGACCCACAATTCTATTCCAAGATGGACTTTTCCTATCTTCCTGGCTTGTAAATAGTTTTTTTTTGTGTGTGTGAAATGTGCTCTATGTGTGTGAGTTTGCCTTGAGGAATGTTTCTGTGTGTGTGTGTGTTTGTGTGTGTGTGTGTGTGTGTTTGTGTGTGTGTGTGTTTGTGTTTACCTAATTATTCTTTGGGGACAAATTTGTGCTCAGAAATTAACTAAATCTGACATTCCTTTGGGGACATCCAGGAAATAATTCATAAATATTTATAAATAAATTCATAAATAATGTTTTTTTTAATTATTCTAAAAATTTGAAACATTATTTTAGGATTTTTATCTAGATTTTAGAGTTTATTATGATTACAATTAACTTCAGATTAAAATAATATAAATATTTTGTCCTTATTTAGGTGAAGTAAGTAAAAGGGTATGTGTGACTGTAAGGAATATTGGCTCACAGATTTCTCTGTGGATGACTGTTGTGTCTGAAATGTATTTTGTTTTCCTGGGAAAGTACAACATACACACACCGATGCCACTCTAACCGATTGGATTGAAATCAAGTTGTATGACGGCTTTTCAAATGAAGCAGTGAAACAGATGGAAAGCCTCAATGAAATACTGCAGAGGGTTTGGGGGGTCTGTCTCCCACCCCCTCCGTCATTCTCTCATTTTCTGCCTCCCTCACTTCTCCCATCTTCCTCTCTCATCCCATCGCCAGTTTCCGCTATTACACACATTCTCATGCTGTAATGAAATATCCTATTTCTGCAGCTGTTGCATTTTCTGGACAGCTTCCCCAGAATGGACGAACCAATATTTTTGTCATGAGTGTGATAAACAGTTAGTATAGAGGCCTTTTGTGTACCATCTCCTCTACTATCTCCTTTCACTGACTTTATGTATGCATCTCCACATGGTTGTGTACCATTTAGAATCGATTAGAGAAATTCTGCGGTAACACTTTAGTATAGGGACCAATTCTCATTATTAGCTAGTTGCTTATTAGCATGCCTATTATTAATATATTGGGTGTTTATTAGTACTTATAAAGCACATATTCTGCATGACCGTATTCTACATCTCTAAAGCCAAGTTCACACTACACGACTATAAACATCGGCGGATCTCTGTGCTGTTCATACTACATGACTTGATTGTCTGTCTTTAAGTCATTGTGGTGTTCACACTACCTGACAAAATGTAAATGATCCGCAACCGGGGGTTACACACTACACGAACTGACAACAACTGTCACGCAACGACTCTACAAACCACATTTTGTCACGAAAACACACGCGAGAATTGGAACGGGAATGACGCAAAACAACATTTGAAACAGGAGGAGCTGTTTATTTGAAAATGGACGTCGGGAAGAAATTAACACTGCAAGCTGTTTGTGCGATGAAAAATTTTGCTCCATTTATTGTGTCCAAACTTTTCTTAAAGCCATGTTGCTGCTGCTGTTTTTTTTCCGGTGACCTCAACCCATGCCTTGCTCTTTCATTGGCTGTAGCTCGTCACGACTCCTGACAACACGTGATGTTGAGTCAGCCGACCGGTCCAGATATTTGGCATGCTAGATATTTGTTTGAGGTTAGCGAGGAGTCGGCGACGCTTCAGCAAGCCTCTTTGATGCGTCGTTGAGTAGTTCACACATAAAGACTGCCGAGCGCCGATCACCCGCTGATTTTCCCCCGATCATGGCCAGACCTGTAGGTGAGCTCGTTAACTTGCAAATCGGGCTTAAATCGTGCTTAAAATCCTGTAGTGTGAACTAAGCTTAATCCTACCCAATGCCTAAACTAACTTACTATTAATAAGCAGCAAATTTGGAGTTTATTGAGGCATACATCATAGTTAATGGTTTATTAATGGCAAGAATTAGACTTTAAAATAAAGTGTGTGACCAATTCTGAGAAATTTAGATTCAATTTTGAATTGAGGTAACAATTAGAATGTAGGTTGTGTAATTTGTAATGATAATTTTCTAGTATGAATTGCCCATAAATGGTTTCATAAATCGTTGTCCAGAAGCATTAGATTATGTTGTAGCATTATATATATACATATATATATATATATATATATATATATATATATATATATATATATATATATATATATACACACACACATAATACCATTACAAAAGTTTGGAGTCTGTAAGATTTTTTTTTAATATATATTTTTTTTTTAATAAATTACTAACATTATTGAGCAAAGGAAATTAATTTATCAAAAGTGACAGTAAAGATATTTGTAATGTTACAAAGGTGTTTTATTTCAATTAAAATTTAAAGAATTTTGAAACAAATGTATTATGGTTTCCACAAACATATAAGACAGCACAACATTTTCAACATTAATGATAATAAGAAATGTTCATGAGCACCAAATCAGCATATTAGTATGATTTCTGAATGGCACAGTAATGTTACTGAATTTTTCCTTTGTGAGCATGAGAGAACATTTCAAAAACTCTTACTGACCACAAACCTTTAAACAGTAGTGTTAATATCCGCAGAAAAAAAAATGTTCAGGGAATGAATAGCCTAAACAGTCAAAATATGCATTTATTAATGCTTCGTTGTGACTCATGTTGAACTAATAAAAAATTCTCTGATTTGTTACTGTGTTGAATGTGTGTAAGTGGCAGTTGAGTAAATTTTCCCATTCATTTCATTTCAGCATCCTGTGTAGTGTTGCCAATTCAAATTCTAGCTCATGAATTGAAAGCGAATTTTGCTTATCCCCACTGTCATACCATAAATCTTTGAAAGGAACAAACCAGATAAAATGGTGAACCTGAAGTTGTCCCAGAGGCTTGTGTGAGTTGTTGAGTGTTATTTTCAGATGTTGTTCTGCCCATGTCAGTTAATAATGCATTTTTGTTACACTATAAAGTTAAGCTGGCTAATCCCCTTTTCCCTGAGAAGAAAGAATGTGTGTAAGTTTTGTTTTGTAATGAATCTGGGGCTGTCATCAGTATTCACAATGTGGTATTGTACTGTAAGCTTGTCAGAGCTGTTTTTCATGAGTGGAGAGTATCCTAAAGGAGCAAAGCTGCTTTTGACCTGATAAGCTCATTTGAATTCCACATTAATTACTCAAGTACCCTCTAACTCTGTAACGAGACCTCACAGCAAGAGCGAGAGAAAGAGAGAACAAAACGGGAAAGGAGGAGGTAAAAAAGAGAGACGGAGAAAAAAGGGAGAGAGAGGGATGGTAAATTAGCCTGCCCATCTCCAAGCATTTTCTCTGCCTTGTCAAGGCTAAACTGAGGGCAGCAGGGAGTGGGGTCCAATGTGTCAGAATCTCCGTGGCAACCAATCCTTCAGCCTCCCGTCTGCACACACACACACACACACACACACACACACACACACACGTGAAGCTGAATCCTACTGTGCTCAGGCTGATGTATGGTTTGCATCTTTGGCCAGATTGCATCTGTTATGGCCACAGACAACTGATGACACATCTCTCCTCATCTTTTTCCCTCTTCAGACGTTGCTGTTCTTATCTCTTCCCTCCTGTTTCAGCTCAGCTCTCGCTTCACTTGAGCCTGAAAACTACATCTCCCACAACCCTCCTGTGGGTTCTCTGTGATTTTATAATGCACCCAGAAAATTATTTTATCCTGCTGCTTGTTCAGTTGACTTCATTAAAATGAACTAAAGCTACATTTTAATTTCACAACTTAATTTCATCATGTTCAGTCCACAGTTACTTAATCATTTTGTGTTGCCACTACATGAATCTCTTGTGATGATAACTAAAATTAGACAGTGTGTTTCTAGTTGCCTGCATCTTTCGGAAGAGTGAATGTTAGACAATGTCCAACCAGTTTCTTCTTGCTTTATCATATGTAATTAAAAGAAAAAAAAAGTTATATGTAGCATGCTATTGTATGCTGTTGCTAATATATTTAATGCTTAGTCAATTAAATTAGAAGAACATAAAATAATTAAATAAACATTTAAAAATTAACCTAATGATGTAGAATTAAAACTACTTCTACAGTACATTAATTTAACCTAATCCAACTAAATTATCTTGGCTCAATGAAACTGATTTATTTTGAATGAAAGACATTATAAAACTTTCTCCTATTTAGTTATGTAAGAGCAATTTTTATGTAATGGCATTTTAATATGTTTTTGAATGCGAGTCATTCAGTTAGAATTTAAATTCTAAACTCTCCCTTTTTTATATTTGTTACAGTGTTTTGTTTTTAACATAATATAATATGAAGCAAATTTATTATGTTTTTTTTTAACATTGATCATAAGAACAAATGTTTCTTGATCACCAAATCAGCATGTATGATTTCTGAAGCATCATGTGACACTGAAGACTAGATAATGGCTGTTGAAAATTCAGCTTTGCCGTCACAGGAATAAGTTACATTTTAAATAGAAAACAGTTATTTGATACTGTAATAATAACAATTGTAATAATACTTTTGGTTACACTTTATTTTAAGGTGTTCTTGTTACAGTGTAATAATACATTTAAGTACTGAGTAATATTAATTAACTACATGTACTTACTATATGGTTAGAGTTAGGATTAGGGTTTGGCTTAGGGTTACTTGCATGTAATTATGCATAATTGATTGTTGTTATAATAGTCAGTACATGTAACGTGTAACAAGGACACCTTGAAATAAAGTGTTACCTTACTTTTTTACTATTCAATTGTAGCACATAAGAGACTTCTTTCAAAAACATTACAATTTTGAACAGTAGTGTGTATTCAGTAATGCTATATATAATCAAAGAGGTTTTGGTGGTACGGCCTTCTCCTACCCCACTAAACCCTCAAGCTCCAAACACTTGTTACAAGTTTAGCAGCAGCCTAAACCATAACCACTGCATTCAGACCTACACATACATGCACATTTTACAAAGACACACACACTGAAGCTGTAGTGAAATGCACTGGGGAGTCTGGAAGACTCGCTTCATGAGTTCTTGTGACGTCTGTTTACAGCTTCGGTTGGTTTTCAGCTCTTCCTTGTTATTTCTGTACAGTGTGTACATGTGACGTGCTTTTTGTGTATGTTGAGTCTTTAGCTTAACTTTTGACATCCACACATGGTGTTGAAAGCACAAAAACAGGCTTTTTGAAAATTCTCCCAGCATGCATCTCTCCCATTCCGCTAAACATTACTCATTAAATATGGCATACAGAAGATGTGCGAGCTATCTGCGTTCTCTTTCCTTCTCTTTTCTTTTTTCAATCTCTCAAAGGCGAATCCAAAAGTGATGAATCGTCTCCATTCCACCGAACTTTGTTTAGAACGAACAGACAAGCCGAGCAGGAAGTGATCCGTTAAAAAGCCATGGGCCGCTACACACAGAAATCATTAAAACGCAGGGGAAGGAGCAGAAAGCACTAAACAGACAGTTATAGAGGGCCCGATTACAGAGCAGGAGGGCCCTGGCCTCAATTAGAGCCTGAATATATATGTAGTCTGGACTCTAATGAAAATGGAGCCTTGTGCCAGCCGTAATTTCCCCTATTGAGCAGATACAGGCAGCTGAAATCACAGGATTAATCTGTTCTCTCTCTCTTGGAGAAAAAGAGGCAAGTGTTTCGCTCTCTCCCTCCCTCTCTACCTCTCTTGTCCTTCGCTTTCATAAAACTGTTACCTGCAGCCATTGCTGAGACATCCACTGGGGAGTAGATGGTTAGACCTGAATACTAATGACTCTGAAGCATGAGTAGCAAGTGTGTGTTTATCTTTGCTCTTTAATCAACATTCCCAATCAATTGTGTACGTGTGTGAACGTGTAGATTGGCACAGATTTCATGAGCTTCTCAAACAGGTTTTATGGGTGATGAAACAGAATTTCAGTTGTGTTTGATAATTCATGTGAGTCAAATGCTGTTTCATAACACTCAGTCATTTTAGTGGGTAACTAATGCGCTGAGCACACACATACACAATAAATAAATAAATAATCTTGGTTTACACCCGTTTATGTCAGTTTGGACATGATTGGTTGATGCAGTTGCACGCTCATATACATAAACACACACACTGAGGCATGCCATTATGTGTTTTGCATTTGTGTATACTGCTGTTTTAATCTGTTGTCGTCTTGCTTAAAGGCATGTTTCACCCAAAAATTTAAATTCTGTCATCATTTACTCACCCTCAAATTGTTCCAAACCTGCATGAATGAGTAAATGATGACAGAATCTTAATTTTTGGGTGGACTATCCCTTTTAAAAGTCTTTTTAACTTTCACAAAATCAAACACAACCACAAAATGATAGAAAGTGCATCCTGCAGTCACGAAAAATTTGATATCCCACATTTTCTATAACATTTGCAACATAGTCTCATTGGAAAAATGTGTCTCTACCAACATTTCTGCAAACCTCTAAAAATTTACATATGCATAAAATTCACTGCAATTTCTAGCCTAAACGTACACTAGCGGCAGTAAAACGCTAGTTTTATTCCTTTTCCGACAAAAAATGATTACAAATTATGGATTAATAAAGATTTCTTTTCGTACGTAGTCCTCAAAACACTTTTGCCATGCTGCGTGATTTGTAAGCTAATACATTTTGATGCCTGCATCATGTAACTAGCTCTATATGTATGACTTTTCTGACATAGTAAACATGCTCGATAGTTCACCTGATAAAAGATCTCAAAGACTTGTAGAATCAAGATAAAATGGCATTGTTCCTTTAGCAAATGTGTTTTTATCTCACATTTGCTTTTGTTAACACTATTGGTTTGCATTTAGTGTAGATATAGTATGTTATTTTCAAATGCAATAGAGCGTTAATCTTTTAGCAGCACTCTCTGTACATTGCATTTCTGAACTGTTGCAATATGTATTATTAATGCAATAAAATGTTGCCAGTTTCACATTCATCTGTTTCAGATAAAACTAAACACATTTTTAACGCCACTGGACATTTCACTATAGAAATGTTGCAAAACTTGCATAATATCATTTTGCAATGAGCCTGGGTTGGACATCTGTCACGTGGAAGGGATATTTTCTGTGTGCTGTTCCATAAAAACATTGTTTACCTCAACTTTAATTGTGTCTTGTAGAGTATGTTTTGCCATTGTGTTTGTGTAGAGTTTACACTATCATAAGAATGTTGTCTACTTTTAGTCCTCCTTCTGTTCCTCTCGTTTCTGTCAATGCAGTTTCTCATTCTCATTCTCCACTGTTTTTTTCAATTTGCTGTCTGGTGGCATTGATTGAGGGGATCATTTTATGACCAGCAGTGAGGTTTTGTCTTTGTTATCTTTATTTACTTCATTCATTTCTGTTTCCAAAGACATTTGTTCTTCTTATTTCATTCACTAACAATGATGATTACATTTTAAACGTTATCATAATAAAAATGTCAGATTCCTTTTACTTGTTAAGGCTATTTTTCTAACATTTTATATATCTTAAATACACATTCAAACAAAATTGCAACACTTTTGCATAATATGACAAAATTCAGCTTGAGAGTTGGTTGACAGGTGATATTTGCCTGCATATTTAACACGCTGATTAAACGTTAATGGTCATGGTGTATGATGCCACAACTGTGGGACAGTTGTAATTTGATGGATGGTATAAAGCATGGTACACTGTTTTAATGTGACTTTCAAATACCAAATAAATAAAAAAATCTATTAGTTTTCATAAAAATCAATCCCTGGGATAATAGTGCCTTTAGTAGAGTTTAACACAAGTGCCCCACACATTAACCTGCACCTACGTGCTCTCATGTGTGATATAAGAAAAAAAAAGCATAAACAAAAAGAGAGAGGTGGGTAATTGAAGAGTGAGAGATAGAGTGAGGAAGTGTGTGGTAGCCTCTGGTGGCCCATCTGTCTCTCTCGCTCTCATTCTGACTGATGTAATAAACTTGACTGCTCCTTATTCAGGCTTCTGTTTAATGTTGCAGCTCTGATTACACTCATAAGGCACACCTACTAAAAAAAAAAATTGAGTTTAGAAAGCATGAAATGACAGCTACTTTAGTCATGTGACCCCTGAGAGAGTTACAGAGGTCAGACGTTACTCAGGGAAGCTCTGATGTTTACTGTACACTGGATCATTTTGCACAATGTGTTCATAAATACCGGCTTTCATGTATAAACGATGTGGGGAAAGTGAGAACCTAGTCTACAAATCTCTATACAGGGGCCAAAATGAACATGGTTGTGAATGAAAATGGGCTTCAGCAAGTAACTTTGATGGGGTTTTTTTTCCCTCTCCATTATTATATAAATATATATTCATTGTTTTAAACCATTGTTATTAAGCCAATGATAATACAAATTAAAATAATATTTAATATATTATTATATATATAATATATTATCATATTATAAGTACATTTGCTTTTTACTTTTATATGTCTTTACTTCTAATACATTTACAGCTGAATAAAAGTATTCTTTTCCTTAAAAAAAAATCTTGCTGACCCTCAAACTTTTGAACGGTAGTATATACATATTTAATGATATTTTAATGAAAATACGGTTTAATATTGTTAGACCACTTATCTGAATGTTCGAGAGGATGTCAGGGTCTACCATGCTTTTTGGCACCAGGATGCATCCTTTTCTCTCTCTCACTATAGAGTCAAAATCAAAACAAAGAGTTTTATTAGTTTGCCTGTACAAGTTACAATATTTCCTAAAATTGGAACGTATAAATTGTCTTTCTCGCCATCTCTCCATATGATGAATGAGTTATATCAGTGTCCTGTGCCCCTCCACCTCCACGAATGCCCCAGTTTAGCAGCCAAGCAAAACCAGCTCTGCCTGTCACCCCATCAGTCATCACACACGCAGTGTAATACTCCAGGCACAAATAGAATCATGTCAGATAGCACGGGGCCAGGAAATATGAAAACAAATAGCCCTGTGTTTGGCTAATAGCTGTCATTTAAGCATCCACCCTGAGGGAGGAGAGAGAGGGAGAAGTGAGTCTGTGTCATGTGTACAGACGGTAATGAGGTGAGCAGCGAGAGGCTATTCCTTTACCACTACACCACTGATGAGGAGGGTAGTCATGTGGGACGAAGTGAAAAAACATATCCTGGCCCAGGTCTCCCTCTCTCTTCCTGTCTTTCAAGCTTTCTTTGTCTTACTGTAATGCCTTTTACGTCTTTCTAGTGGTCTCTCTCCCTCTCTGTATTTATTTTTAATGCTTGTTTTGCAATATTTGAGTAAGTGAACTTATTTAACGTGTGTATTTATGTAATGACGTTTAGATGTTAACTTGTCAGATTGTCAAATAGGCACTAAAAATCAGTGTTCAAGTTTTAAATGAGGCCAGCAATGAAAGGTTTTACATTACTTACATCTAACAGCATTGGTTTTGTGTCTTGTAACCATTCCTAAACTAAAGATATCTTCTAAACATCTACTTTTGTTTTCCTTGTGTTAAAGGGGTCCTATTATGCTCTTTTACAAAGTCTTGATTTTGTTTTGTGGGTGTACTAGAACATGCTCTCGTGCTTGGTGGTTCGAAAATCGCATTATTTTTCACATAATTTACATTACAATACCTTTCTCCCTAGCCTGGCACAAACGGCTCGATTAGTTCCGGGTTTGATGAAGGCCCGCCTTCCGAAAAACGAAATGTGTTGTGATTGGTTAGCTGTCCCAGTGCGTTGTGATTGGCGAACAGCTTAGACTGTGTTTCAGTACTGCCCTGCCCCTTGACAAAACAGCAAGTTCGTCAATATTGCTATATCAATTCAGACCTTGAGAATATTGAACAAGAGGATCGCGCAGAACCTTTGCACGCACGGATATTGAAAGACATATTAAAGTGGAAACGTTGTTGTTGTTGTTTTTTTTTTGTTTTTTTTTGCTAAATCACGTTTTAGATAGAATGTCAACAACAGCTTAAAAATAACTGCATTTACTATGTACAGATAAGTGCAACGGTAATTCTAACATTATAACATGAATTGCAGTGAAACTGTTATACAGTTGAATTTATTTATACCATAGTCCCACAGACTTACACTATTTGTGGCAGCATATATATGCAAATTCATTCTCTGCCAGCAGGAGGCACTGTTGGAGCGGGAGAAAGCGAGGTTTCCCCGGTAACGCTGTACACAAACCAGAGCTCAGCTCACAAACAATGCTTTATCAGACATTACATGCAAGATGAAATGAAAATGAGATCCAAAATTTTCTGAAACAGTCGGTTTCCAACAGAAATACAGCGATATAAAAACGCCCGCACCGGGTTTCGATTTTGAAACGTGCAGTGCTCAACCAAGCGTTCTCCCCACCCGCCAACCATTCGTAGGCGGGATTTATTTTTGTGATATCACAAATACAGGAAAACAACTTTGTAGTCCAAACGAGCCGTTTGTTGTAGTTCTTGAAAAGGGATTTTTTAAAAATGAAATATCTCCCTTTGGAGTGGACTTTGAGATTTGTAACTTTGTAGATCTTTTTATGGCCAGACATACACACTACACACTGACTAAAATTCAAAAAGTGAAAAAGCATAATAGGACCCCTTTAACATTCTGCTAAACATCAACTTTTGTGTTCCACATACGAAACTAAGTTGGATTTGGAACAAGACATGAACTTTCTTTCTAAAAATGTTTTTTTTTTTTAAAGAAGTCTCTGCTGCTCATCAAGCCTGCATTTATTTGATTCAAAGTACAGCAAAAACAGTAAAATTTTGAAATAATTTTTACTATTTAAAATAGCTGTTTTCTATTTGAATATATTTTAAAATGTAATTTATTCCTGTGATCAAAGCTAAATTTTCAGCATCATTACTCCAGTCAGTGTCACATGATCCTTCAGAAATCATTCTAAAATGCTGATTTGCGCTTCAAGAAATATTTATTATTATTATTATTATTATTATTATTATTATTATTATCAATATTTAAAACAGTTGAGTATATTTTTTCAGGATTCTTTGATGAATAGAACGATCCAAAGATCAGCATTTATCTGAAATAAAAAGCTTTTATAACATTATTGATTATAGAAATCAATACTTTTAGCAAGGGTGCTTTAAATTGATGATAAAGATATAAAAGATACAAAAGATTTCTATTTCAGATAAATGCTGTTCTTCTGAACTTTCTATTCATCAAAGAAACCTGAAAAAATTATACTCAGCTGTTTTCAACAACAACAACAACAATAATAATAATAATAATAATAATAGTTTTTAAGCAGCAAATCAGAATATTAGAATGATTTCTGAAGGATGATGTGACTGGAGTAATGATGCTAAAAATTCAGCTTTGAAATCACAGGAATAACTTACATTTTAAAATAATATTCAAATAGAATTTTAAATACTAAAAAATATTTCAAAATTTTACTGTTTTTGCTGTACTTTGGATCAAATAAATGCAGGCTTGTTGAGCAGAAGAGACTTCTTTTAAAAACATTAAAAATCTTACTGTTCAAAAACTTTTAACTGGTAGTGTATGATGGTAGACTTAGGACTACTCTAGCTTACAGAAAACCTCAATGTAACCTTAGTTTCCTCTTCCTTTTAAATAAAGGGCATCTGCTAGCAATAAACCAACATATGCGCGTAAGACTCCGACATGGTTCACTAACTCTCAAACATGCTCGCACAGAATGAAAGCTGGAATGTTTTTTTGCTTTGGGAATCTGGAATCTGCTTCGCCTGAATGTGAACGAAAACATCTTATCTCTAATCTATCTAGTGAGGTGGCAGCTGTCAGTGCAACAGGTTTGTTTTGACTTACAGTAGTCATACACTGTTGTTTTGCTCTCAGAAGCTACCTTATTTCCCATGATTCCTTATGTGTTACTGGACAGCTGCTTTTCTAACAGAACACTAATTATCATTTATACATGGACCCCCCAACCCCCCCCCAAACTCTGCTGGTTAAGGAGGTGTGTTGTCCATAAACACACTGAGCTCCTGCCTGAAGACCCATAAAACACTCATTTACTGGAGAGCTGCACCTCTTCTCGTAACACTGAGAGAGAGAACACAAACCCTCCAAACATTTTGTGTCACATAGCTTTGGATTTTAGTAAGAGGGAGTGAAAGAAAGACAGAGAAAGTGAGAGCTGGTGTCATGGTTGGGCTATGCATTTAATCACTCTGACATGCCATGGTATCCTTTCCCGCCCTCCCTTTTCCCCCACAGCCAATCATATTAAAGAAATAAATAACCTCCACCAATGAAAACCTCTGGAGTGGAATGGATTGGAATGCTAATAGGCCCCATGAGTGAGGTAGAGGAGTGGAGAGATGGATCAGATACTCCGTCTAAAGGCTCTTCATCCCATTAATGGAGGGAGCAGAGAGCAGTTTAACTCGTGGACACACGAGAAGAGGTTCAGAAGTGCTCCAGACCATTAATTCATTAGTGTGAAATGCAGCTAACTGATCACTGTAAGGAAATACCAATCACAGCAAACACGGAGACAAAAAAAAGATGGACATTTTAGTGTTTATTACATCTCAGCAAATAAGATACAATTTAATTGGAATGTGCTTAAAGGGTCCATTTTCTGCACTTTCAGTTTATTTTTATAGGAACTCCACTTGTAATGTTAGTCTTAATGCTGTAAGCTAGTTTTACATGACCTTTTCTCTTCTTTCTCACTGATCTTTTCTCAGCTGGTTTTGCAGCTGTACCTTTAAAACATTTTATGTGTGACTTCCTTCTTTTGTGATTGGCTAATGACTCTTGCATACTGGCATAGGTGATGCCATCGATTATTAGGACAGACCAAGTTGCTAAATACTAAACAGAGGCTGATATACTGTAAACCTGGACTACAGTGTTAGAAATTATTTTAAGAAGAAGAATTTGACTCCTAGAACTCTAATTATGTTTTCTAAATTTTTTTTTTTTCTCTAACCAAATACACTAAGATATATGTATTTGAATTGCTTATAAAATTTCCATTCATTTGAATGACACAGTTTTAACATAAATATACACCTGCATTTAATTCACTTAATATGATGCACATTTGTCAGTCATTCATAAAAGAAACAGCATTTATTCAAATTACTGAATGAGCAGAATCTGTTCACTGTGAAAATAATTCAGTGTATTCAGTTAAAAAATATGAATGTTATTAAAACACAACTACCTGTGGAACAATCAATACTCAATCAGCTAATATATGAAACTGAAACAAATTGGATTTGATGATGATGAATATATAAACCTGCTTTGATTGTATTAGTAATATTGCAGAAATCTTATTTGTTTAATTTATAAGCTTTGTTTTTAAGTTTTTGTTAAAACTATAATACAAATGGATGGAAATTTTATTCAAATTCACAAATATTATAATAGGTCTAAATATTTTGGAGTGTAGGATATAGCTTCTCATACATATATGTCAAATGCTTCAATTTTATTTATTTTTATAAATAAATGTACAATTTGAACAGTTATGGAAATTACCTTGGAATCAAATCCACAACAAATATAACAATATCATACTACAATAAATACATACTACAATAATTGGCCAGCCATAACCATGGTAAAATTTTGTGGTATATGAGCATGTTATGTAACCACATAAGCATCACTATACCATGGTGCAACCACAGTAATTTTCGGACTGCAACAGGTCACTATAACAGACCTAGAATATAATATGTGACCCTGGACCACAAAACCAGTCATAAGTAGCACAGGTATATTTGTAGCAATAGCCAAAAATACATTGTTTGGGTCAAAATTATCAATTTTTCCTTTTATGCCAAAAATCATTAGAATATTAAGTAAAGATCATGTTCCATGAAGGTATTTTGTAAATTTCCTATTGTAAATATATCAAAACTTAATTTCTGATTAGTAATATGCATTGCTAAGTACTTCATTTGGACAACTTTAAAGGCGATTTTCTCAATATTTTGATTTCTTTGCACCCTCAGATTCCAGATTTTCAAATAGTATCTCAGCCAAATATTGTCCTATCCTAACAAACCATACATCAATGGAAAGCTTATTTATTCAGCTTTCAGAGGATGTATAAATCTCAATTTCAAAAAATTTACCTTTATGACTGGTTTTGTGGTCCAGGGTCACATATTATGAAATATATCAAATATTAAATAACATTTAAAAACAGAGACACTACAAGGACATTTTTTTCCCCACATTTTAAGTGTATTTTTATATCTTTCCATGGCTTTGAACATTTTGGTTGGCAATTCAGCAGTAAGGGTGTTTTCATATACTGTAAAGTAAACTTTAATCTAGTGAACCAGCTGGAAGTGACCTTAGCGCTTTTGTTGTTCACAATGTAAGTGGAGTCTTACCACAGAAGGACCCCAAAACATTGTGATCTGAGAACATTTGGGGTGTTCACATATACAGGTGCATCTCAATAAATTAGAATGTTGTGGAAAAGTTAATTTATTTCAGTAATTCAACTCAAATTGTGAAACTCATGTATTAAATAAATTCAGTGCACACAGACTGAAGTAGTTTAAGTCTTTGGTTCTTTTAATTGTGATGATTTTGGCTCACATTTAACAAAAACCCACCAATTCATTATCTCAACAAATTAGAATACTTCATAAGACCAATAAAAAAAAAAAAAAACATTTTTAGTGAATTGTTGGCCTTCTGGAAAGTATGTTCATTTACTGTATATGTACTCAATACTTGGTAGGGGCTCCTTTTGCTTTAATTACTGCCTCAATTCGGCGTGGCATGGAGGTGATCAGTTTGTGGCACTGCTGAGGTGGTATGGAAGCCCAGGTTTCTTTGACTGTGGCCTTCAACTCATCTGCATTTTTTGGTCTCTTGTTTCTCATTTTCCTCTTGACAATGCCCCATAGATTCTCTATGGGGTTCAGGTCTGGTGAGTTTGCTGGCCAGTCAAGCACACCAACACCATGCTCATTTAACCAACTTTTGGTGCTTTTGGCAGTGTGGGCAGGTGCCAGATCCTGCTAGAAAATGAAATCAGCATCTTTAAAAAGCTGGTCAGCAGAAGGAAGCATGAAGTGCTCCAAAATTTCTTGGTAAACGAGTGCAGTGACTTTGGTTTTCAAAAAACACAATGGACCAACACCAGCAGATGACATTGCACCCCAAATCATCACAGACTGTGGAAACTTAACACTGGACTTCAAACAACTTGGGCTATGAGCTTCTCCACCCTTCCTCCAGACTTTAGGACCTTGGTTTCCAAATGAAATACAAAACTTGCTCTCATCTGAAAAGAGGACTTTGGACCACTGGGCAACAGTCCAGTTCTTCTTCTCCTTAGCCCAGGTAATACGCCTCTGACATTGTCTGTGGTTCAGGAGTGGCTTAACAAGAGGAATACGACAACTGTAGCCAAATTCCTTGACACGTCTGTGTGTGGTGGCTCTTGATGCCTTGACCCCAGCCTCAGTCCATTCCTTGTGAAGTTCACTCAAATTCTTGAATCGATTTTGCTTGACAATCCTCAAAAGGCTGCGGTTCTCTCGGTTGGTTGTGCATCTTTTTCTTCCACACTTTTTACTTCCACTCAACTTTCTGTTAACATGCTTGGATACAGCACTCTGTGAACAGCCAGCTTCTTTTGCAATGAATGTTTGTGACTTACCCTCCTTGTGAAGGGTGTCAATGATTGTCTTCTGGACAACTGTCAGATCAGCAGTCTTCCCCATGATTGTGTAGCCTAGTGAACCAAACTGAGAGACCATTTTGAAGGCTCAGGAAACCTTTGCAGGTGTTTTGAGTTGATTAGCTGATTGGCATGTCACCATATTCTAATTTGTTGAGATAGTGAATTGGTGGGTTTTTGTTAAATGTGAGCCAAAATCATCACAATTAAAAGAACCAAAGACTTAAACTACTTCAGTCTGTGTGCATTGAATTTATTTAATACACGAGTTTCACAATTTGAGTTGAATAACTGAAATAAATGAAATTTTCCACAACATTCTAATTTATTGAGATGCACCTGTATATGTTATATTGGTCTGAGACCTCCTGGAGTGTGAAAATGCCAACTGTAGTTGAAGTATTGTCTGCTAAAGCTGTAGCCAGGGCAAATGACTAGACTGAAAAGAAATAACCTCCCTTTCTCCCCAGCATTTTACATACAATATGATGGATCAAATCTGGGTGTAAAAATTCTTTATTTTCATAGAGAAATTCCTCTCATTCCCAGCTGTCTTGGGCCCCCAGCTCATCTTTCACAAACGGCAGCTCACGAGAATCTCTCAGCACTCATGTTACATGTGCAACATTTCCGCATTTCTGTCTGTGTGTATTTCAGCTTAACGCCTCTTTTTCTGGGGAGCTTAACACCACTGATTACTCAGATGCCATCTTTATACAGCACCTCTTTCTTTACTGTCAGGCCATTGCCTCATTCCCTCTTTTGCCCTCCTGTTGGCTTATTTGTAGTGCTATATTGAAAGAATAGGTTTAAAGGTACATCCCATCTGTACATTCAGCATTCCTTGTTTTTGATGTGGAAATGGACATGGATTGGTGGGATTATATTGACACACCCACTTCCTAATGTTCAGGACCTCAACATAATGATTCAAACATTTCTGTTTCTGTTTCTCCTTTTTTCTTTCCTTGGCATTTTCTTTATAGGGCTTTTAAAAAAATGTCAATAAATATTTCTAAGCTAAGAAAATCAAATAAATAAATAAAACTTAAATGGGAATAAAACATAGAAGACAATGTACATTATTTTTTTTTTTTTACTGATTTTTTTAAATAATGAATTATTGAAGTACTCATCCCATGAAGCACTGTGAACGATGCAATCATTATAATTTATTATATTATAATCAACAATATTTTTAATATTATAATGTTTTCATAATGTTATCATTTTATAATAGACAGATATATAAAGTGTTTTGCAAAATCACTGTAGAATCCCCCCCCCCCAAAAAAATAAAAAAATAAAACAGGAACTCAGTCTTTTTTTTTTCTTCCAGGGCCCAACTGTTCTCTTTTTCTGCAGTGAGAAACAAATAATTCAAACAAATTAAAGTACTGTCATTGCATGAACAATTGCCCATACAGCCATTATGAGTTGTAAATGAGCTATTCACATATGCACACCTGTTCATGGTGCAAAGGTACATTTCATCAAGCTGTTGGACATGAATATTAATGCTAGCACCATTAGCAGAGATCACACAAGGTCAGGACCTGTGAGAGGAAACGCTGAGAACGTTTAAAGAAGAAAACATAAGAACATTTTTATTTATTATTTAGGGTGACCTCTAATTTGACATCTTAGTTTTTTGCTGTGTGTGTATGAGTACAGGAGGCTGTAGCGCTTTGTGATGTGTGCGTCAGAGCTAGCTAGTGTATGTTTTAGCATATGTAGTGTGTTTGAGTGCATGTAAAGAACAACAGGTGTTTATTAGAATGTGTGTATGTACAGTATGTGTGAGCTACATAATCTGTTAATAAGGTGCTAATGATAGAGATGACAGAGACAGAGATGATGCAGTGCTGAGTTAGTGATGATCATGTCTGTGTGGGTGTGTATGACACACACATTCTCTCATCTTCTGTCACACACTCATAAAATGGCTGCTCATTTCATTTAATGCTACAGTCTTTTAGTTTGTACTGTAGAAAGCTAGCTTAGTTTCTTGCTACAAAACAAGCCATTTAAGGCTCTGTTTTCTGTCCACTGCAGTTATAATAGTATAAATCAGTCATTTTCTTGTTTTCTTGTAAATTATTACCTGAGAAATCAAATTTAACAAAAGATAAGATCTTAAATTACCTTTATTTAAATTAATTCAATTAGTGCTGTCAAAATGATTAGTCATGATTAATCACATCCAAAATAAAAGTTTGTTTACATAACATATATGTGTGTACTGTGTATATTTATAAGTATATATAAATACAAACACATACATGTATATATTTAAGAAATATATGAAATATATATTTATATATAATATAAATCACATCTAAATATGAATATGTATTTTATTTGGGATGTGATTAATCATGATTAATCACAATTAATCGCAATTAGTCATTTTGACAGCACTAAATTAAATGTATTTTCTTAAACCATTAGCAAATGGTTTTTGTTTTCTTTTAAGCTCAAAACTTTCAAAATGTAATTGGGTTAAATTACTTATTTAAAAAATTTAATTGAATTTTATTTTAAAAATAACTAAACAGAAGGCTTATTTTCTGAATATATATATATATATATATATATATATATATATATATATATATATATATATATATATATATATATATATATATATATATATATATTTACAGGGTTTTTTTTTCTATTAGGTTTTTTGGATGAGCAGTCATCTGAATTGTGTGTTATTTTTGACAGATTTACAAGGACAGGAGTTCTCTTGGTCCTTTGGCAAATGTCTTGCCTCACAGTGTTGTACTGTTTGTACTCTCTTTACACCCTGTCGGCCGTTAGCGGGAGTGAAATCCAATATCAACATACTCTGTGTGGATCAATCCAGTTTAAACCCAAACACAAGAACCATCAGTTCTCCAGCTGCTGCCCTAGTGCAGACGTCCAGCCCTGAACACGTCCAGAGAGAGACTGAGAAAGAGAGAAGGATTAGTTGTATAGACTGTGCCGTGGCGTGACAACCCTCTTGATGCCAACTTGTCTGCCTTGATGTGAAGAGGAAAGAGTAAGAGAGAAAGAATGGAGTAAGGCGTGAGAATAGAGGTGTGGAAAATGAGTTGAAGGGGGCGACGGAAAAGAGACAGCTGTTGAAACTCATCTCACACTTACAATGAACAGATGAGAGAGAGGGAGAGTACAGACATACTCTCATAGGTGGAAGTGGATTTCCTCATGATTAACATTTCACTGATAAATTTAAAAAGAAATATTTGTTCAAGACAAAATAACATTTCCCTAGTTCACAAACAGATTCAAATTTGAATGTACTTACATTGCCAGATTTTGACTAACGTCTGGTCCATGTTGCAACTTTATCTGGCCAAGAACCGCCTGCTTAAACAGGAAGTGACTGTCTGACCATTTAATGTCAACAAGCCTAGTTGTTTTTTTCTGCGTTTAGAGTAAGTAAATCTGAAATGTATAGAAGCTTGAAAAATAATGACACATTATATGAAAAAGTCCTAATTTATTGTTAATTTATATCTCACAATTACCTTTTTCCATACGTTACCATTCAGAAGTTTGGTGTCAGTACACCTTTTATGCAAGTACACTTTAAATTGATCAGATGTCATAATAAAGACATTTCTAATCTTAAAAAAAAAAAAAAAATCTGTTTCTATTCATTAAAAAATCCTGAAAATATTCCACAAAAATATTAAGCAGCAAAACTGTTTTCATCATTGATTATAATATGAAATGTTTCTTGAGCAATAAATCAGCAAATCAGAATGATTTAATGTGAGAATGGTAATGTGACCCTGAAGGTATTAAAATAGAAGACAGTTATTTAAAATTGTAATAATATTTCACAATATTTCTGCTTTTACGGTGTTTTGATAAAGTAAATATAGCTTTGGTGAGCATAAAAACAAATAATATCTCTCAAAAACTTAAAATCTTACTCACCCCAGACTTTTGAATGATAGTGTATATATTTTTTACCTTTAGGAAACTGGTCCCAAGGAAATGTGATATAACACTGAGACCAAAACAGAATACACAGATCTGGAGGAGTGTCCAACAAAACTTGTTCAAAGATTGGATGCCATGAACCTTGTAAACTTGGCAAATCCAGCCACTAATTATTGCTCAGAAATGCTCTTTGTTGCAGCCTGGGAACTTGTAAACACAACTTTGGTTCCTGGCAGATTGATAAAAATCTATGCACTTTGATTCCCAGAAATCGCATAAAGCAGATTGTAATTTTTTTCTGAAAGCTCTTGCCATTTTCTCAGTGTTCTCAGATGGTTATTAAGCAGTCCATGGATGTGCTGTCTGAGGCTGAGACAAAGTTTTTACAGAACAATCTTAATGACTGATACAGAAATAGGTGTGTTTGTTTGTTTATTTTCCTTAAGTTTTTCAAGGCAATCTCTATCCGGGGGGTTATGGGTATGATTTTGGTTTCTGAAAGATGCTGAATCCTCCTTCCTGCTTGAACTTCTGGCTACCCCTGAACTCTGTAGATCGAAGCCTGGACTCCACATGATTCCAAACAGAAGCATATCTTTGCAGTTCATGCACAGATGGCAAATGAAGCTCTCCTACCTCTTCAAAGCATTCTCCATGTACCTCTTTTCTTTAAAAGCCTCTGGTGAGGCTCATTCTAACCCCCTACTTTCTCCTGCTCTGGTGAAAATAGATTGACAAAGATCCTGAGTGAGAGGGAGAGAAAGCGAAGGATGCCTGAAGGCAGGATTAACGGACAGAGTTGATTTTATTTTCCTGTGTTTGAGGGCCGTACTGATGTGTGTATGAAGCAGTGCCTGCAGTGTGATTGGCAGCTTTCTGTGGTGTGGCCCATGAGCCAAGCCACTTGAGCATGTTAGTACAGAACATGTGCGGCATATGGGATACAACAGTACAGATCCACAGCAGACAACATAGGGTGGTCTGTAGCATCTATTTTCAGATCCAAATTGACTATATACAGCTTGTCTAGTCAACAGGAGGGCCACATGAAGCTTTAAAGGGATAGTTCACCTAAAAACTATAATTCTATCATCTTTTACTTGTTCCAAACCTGTATGAGTTTCTTTCTTCTGTTAAACATAAAAGTTGTGTGAAAAATTGCCAATGTCATTATTAATCAAACTGACAATGTGAAAATGAACTATATAGCCTAAGAGTGGGTCAACAAAACTGCCATTTTGTAACTGATAAAAAATTTGATTTTAGCTAAGAATCTAATTATAAAAGACAAAAATATCATGTTATTGCAGTCACATAGCTTTTCCCATTCAATTCAACAGAAGCTGAACTAGCCTGACTAGCAAACAGCTGCCTGGAGGCAAAACTAAGATGGCCACGGAGCTGCTTAAAAAGGCCTGTTTGTGTACAGATGAGCATATTAACACACCACAGGACTTTGTACTAATATTTTATTGACTGGCTGTGGGTTTAAGACCTGTGTGAGGAAGTCGTGTAAGGAGAACATGGAAACGATCCACAAGTCTGTCAGATGAAGACATACAGTTACACAGACTTTAGACAGACAGCACACACTCGCACATGCTAGAAGAGAGAGACTCCCTACTTACCTGCTCTCTTTTCATCTGCCTGTCATCCTTTCCTTTAATGAGCAGGCAGGAGAGACTGAGAGGTGTGTGTGTGTGTTCAGACTTCTGGAGTAATTGGGCCTGTGACCTCAGAAGGAAGTTTGTTTGGTAGGTAGCGGGTGAGCTTGTGTGTTTATGAGGAGTCTGTGTGTATGTGTGATGCTGGAGGAGTGTGAACATATTGATTTGTGTGTGTGAGCTGTAGCTTACCCAGTGATTGATGGGTTTCTCTAATGTCATGTCAGAGAGCGGCAGAGATATGCACAAGAACATCCGGTAAACACACACATTCCTCCTCCTGATGAATTATTCGAGATTTGTTCACACACTCCTGCTGAATATCTTCAACAGTCATTAGATCTGCTTCTTTAAGAAGATCTATGTGTGTGTTGGGGCTTTTAAACATATGATGCGATTTCAATTTTTCCTTGTGGGAAGTCGTGGCCTGATGGTTAGGGAGTCGGGCTTGTAACCTGAAGGTTGCCGGTTCGATTCTCGCAATTGAAGGTGGGCATTGTGAACAAACAGCACTCTCTCTGCCTTCGATACCATGACTGAGGTGCCCTTGAGCAAGGCACCGAACCCCCAATTGCTCCCCGGGCGCTGAAGCAATGGCTGCCCACTGCTCCGGGTGTGTGTTCACTGTGTGTGTGTGTGTGTGCGCGCGTTTGTTCACTACTCACTGCTGTGTGTGTGCACTTGGATGGGTTAAATGCAGAGCACCAATTTCGAGTATGGGTCACCATACTTGACAATACGTCACGACTTTCACGACTTTCACTTTCTCTTTGGAGCATTACAAGCTCTTGGTGCATAAAGAAGATCTGTAAAGTTGCAAAGACCAAAGTCTCAAATCCAAAGAGATATTCTTTATTAAAGTTAAGAGTCAGCCACACCTACCTAAAACGGCTCGTTCTAACACGCCCCCACATCTCTATGTCACGATGTGGGAAGATTTGCATAACACCGCCCAAATGTATACGCAAAGAAAGAAGGCATAACTTTCTCGCTCTATGTTGTTGCTTCCGCCGGCACCATGTCATGGAGAGGTGCTGTGTGTTTGGATGCGAGTAAAGAGGACATAACAAGAAATCTGTGGCTGAGTTTTATTTACAACACTGTCCCAGAGCAAGTACAACACAAATATTGGAGTTTGTGATGCACACTTCACGGAGGATTGTTTTCTGAACATGGGAGAGTACAAGGCCGGTTGTGTGTAACCGGTCCTATTCACCCCACTCCGAGCGAGATTCGAACCGCGGTCTAAGCGCGGGAGACGGGCGCTAAGAGTCACTAGATCAGGGGAGTGAGGTTTACTGGCTTGCTGGACACCATGGCTGTTACATGTAGAAAGACTTTTACTCAAAAGTGGGGCAGTTCCAACCTTACAAGGACTGTCTGGCGCTTCTGACTCACAGCCTGTAAGTAACGTTACGTTTTATTATTTAAAGAATTTGCTACTTACTTAATTATGTCCCCACTGGATGCAGCAAATGCCTCATTTGAAATGGCTTTTAATGTTTTTGTGTCGTCGCGGGGACGCAGCATCATATTATGGTAAGGGGCGTAACATTTCATCACACGCTTGAGGTATTCGGCCAATCACAACGCAGTTGATAGCTGGCCAATCAGAGCACACCTCGCTGTTTCACACCGATGAGCTTTGTAAAAATCGACCCATTTCAAAAAGGTGAGGCTTAGAGGAGATAAAATAATGTAAAATATGTGGAAAATAATGTGTTTTTTTTTTTTTTACTTTAAACCACGTAAACACATTGCATTACACCAAATATACATAAGAATGTTCTTTTTAGCACCATCATATGACCCCTTTAATGCAATGTGATGCAATGTGTTTGTGTTGTGTGCAGAAAACTCAGGTGACGGTATTGACTACAGCCAGCAGAAAAGGGAGAACATCGGAGACCTGATTCAGGAGACGCTGGAGGTGTTTGAACGCTATGGGGGCGAGGACGCCTTCATCAACATCAAATACATGGTGCCCACCTACGAGTCCTGCCTTCTCAACTAAATGGAATGGAGAACTCACTCACTCACAAACACACAAACACAGTCTAATACAAACATGTAAACACACCCACCTTATGTTACAAACCTAATTTCGGACTTTATTAAAGTCATAATGCAGATGTTATGATTCTGTGCACCACGGCTGTCTGTATCAGAGAAGACACACACACACACACACACACACACACACAGCTTCCTGTGAAGATAAACAGACACAGGTAGCTCAGGGGTCAATAAATCTCTCAGTTGCAACTAACCGGCATTTCATTTTCATTCTGTAAGGAATTAACTAAAGAGAAAGGCAGAAAATGCACACACATCCAATCCAAGCTGGCCACAGGTATAGGAAACAACGTTTTGAATGAAACAAAAATTTAATGGTTATTATCATGATGTAGATTTTAAAGCATTAATATCAGGGTGAGAATATATATCTGTATTTTGAGCATATATATATATATATATATATATATATATATATATATATATATATATATATATATATATATAATAATCACATATACATAAAACTTTTACTTGTGTCCAAAAACTTCATCTTGCTGCAGAATCTCTTCTGATCATACTGGTAGTTTTCAGAAGGTCACTAATCTAATGTAGCTCTCATTCCTGATATAATGAAAATTTCTTTGCTTTTTCTTCCAATTTTCTCAGTGTTTCCTCAAAAAAAGAAAGAAAGAAATATTGAGACTCCCCCTATGGCTGTTCACTCACCTTCCAACATTCACCACCTGAAATCTCTCTTCTTTTTACTTGTTTTTTTTTTTTTTTTGTCTCTTCTACCAGGGGTGTAGCACCTATTGTAACTGAGAATAAATTTGCCCCCATAATAACAATAATGCATATTTCCCCTTTGGCTGGAGTTCACCTACCAACGTTCATCTTTCAGCAAATCAGAGTGATCATCACTTAATTAATATTCATAAGCCATGGTTTGTGTGCTGAGCTGCTGACGGAAAGTAAACCAATTTATATTAGAACTACAGAAGAGAAGAAAAGTCATGTTTGCCAAAAATGTGCAGTTTTATATTCATAGCCAACAGTACTTTCTGTATAATTAATAAACATTATTGGCAAACACTACTGACTGACATTACTAGGAAGTTTAGTTATGCTTTCAAAATATCTCATATGAGTGTATCCGTGGCAACTAGGCATTTTATAGGCTTTGAGCTTTTTAATATGCCTCCCCACTTTTCAGATGATTTCAACACCCCTGCCTCTTGCTTTCTTTATCTCCTTCTTGCTTTCTTTATCTCTGTCTATTCAGGTCAGGTCTTTGTTGGATATTTCTATTTTATATTTAAATGTTTTAAGTCTTTTTTTTTCAGCAGTGGTGAAACAAACCTACCAAAAGCTAACATAGATCTGTTCATCAGGTTTCTTCTTTTAGTGCATGTGCAGCTCATACAGCTCATACCTCAGATACTCTGTCAAAAAACATTAGTTTAAACTTCTGATATATGGTTTTCTGAGCACATACATCCAAAGCACGCGCACAGAAAGAGGTTGTCACATGGCATGTGAGTACTAAACTAAGCTCTCTTTCACGTCTTATTGCACTTAAACTGTCCAATACACACAAGTTTATGTTAAAAACACACATAAGTTACAAAAACACAGTCGATTATGTCTGTGAAGGTAAATACCTAGGAGAGGAATCTCACGTTTATATTAGATCTGTGTGTTAAGTGACAGCAGTGTAATATACAGTACCTATACTGTAGTCTACGCTGTTAATATGACCCAAACAATAAAATAAAAACAAAAATCACTCACTGCTCTGGACTGAATAACTTATATAGCTGTAATAAGAAGACATTTCTTAAATGATGCTTTTAAACGCTTTAGCGTGAAGATAAATATGGCAGATTATGTACGGCTCACTCAGGGCTGGGTTTCTGCTAATAGGGCAGTGTCTGTCGACAGTCATGGACGGGGCTTGTATAATGTGACATCACATTTTATGAATTCTGTGAATGGCTTGTTCTAAAAAAAGGAGCGGGCGGATTTTTATCATTATAGGGTGGTTGTGTACACACTGCCAACACATTTATGTTCAAACAACATGTAAAAGTGAATTTTGCTTTAAAGCGATTTTAGTCTTTGCCATAATGAACTGAAAGTCTCTGGTTTTAGCTATAAAGGTGATGATTCCCAAGGAAACACACTTACTACACACATACCTACATTTAAATGGGAAGCACACTGGAAGGGACCTGAAGGGACATAGAGAGTGTACAAAATAACATGACAGATAGCAAGTATTTAGATAGCAACATTATGTGCTTTTGAAAGCCATGAACCTGTATGAGCTGCAGGCTGTGTGCCAGAACACAATGTTTGAATGAAATGCTCATTTATCAGAGCGCATGCACACGCACACACTCAGTCGGGGGGTTCCCTCATGCTTAACAATCTCTGTCTTTTCCTACCTGTGAAATCAGACGCCGCAAGTGTGTGTTGATTTATTTATTTCACCGAATAGTGATTTTATAGCATATAATGTGCTCTGAGTCTTCTCACTTTATGCTTTTACAATCAGGTTAAGCAGCCATCTGTAGATCTCCTTCTTTCTGGGATTATTAGAAGGGCTGTGAGCTGTTCTTTGGACACCAGGCCCCCATAATCACCCCATATATATTACTTTCTGACGCTAGTGGATCATGCCGTCATATGAACATACCGTAACGTGAAGGATGTGCAGTGTTTTGCCAAAGTATTTCCTTTAGCAGCTGCTAGTGTTGGTGTAAACTGTGTTGGTGTTGGTTTTTAAAAGTGAGTCCCATGAGCTGTTGTTTACAGATTACAGATTTCTGAAACATTTGAACTCAGTTCAATCTGGATTTGATCACACGCCTGTAAATTACAGCTCTGAACAGACACAAGGGGGAACTGAGGTGGGATTTGCCCTCAAATCAGTTTTACTGCAACAATCGGGGTCAATAAAGAGACCTGGAGTCCCAGCTCGAGTCCTAGAAACCGAGATGGTGAGCGGAATAGTTTGTCATCATTTACTCAGTCTTACTCTTTCAAACCTCTATGACTTTCTATCTTCTGCGGAACATAAAGATATTTTAAGAAAGTGTGAACTCTTTTTTTTGCCCATACAATGTAAGTCAATGGGGTCCAACAACTGAGACATACACTGAGACATATTTGTTTTAAAGAAGAAGGGTTTGGAACAGCATGAGGGAATTTTTTTGGATCAACTGTTCCTTTATGTCTGCTCTCATTTGCCTGATTTGGCTCGGATCTAATTGCCTCTCAGGTGAATCGATGAATGAAATCGGTATAAAAAAGAGATGGGAGACGTTGATGCCAGAGCAGAGGGAAGGAAAAACATTAGCGTGTAAGAATGCCAGATTGTTAGGAGCAACAGTGCAGAGGGGAGGGAGGGAAAGCGAAGGGAGCAGCAGGAATAAATAGCCCTCTGGGATCTATTCTTCTTGTTCGGCGCATCTGCCAGGGGCCGCACGAAAGCCAACGCCAGCCAGTGAGCATGTGCAAAGCCCTGAGCTCAATGGAGATTTATTTCGGAGTGACTTCATGCTTCAGGTGTCACCCGCACCTCTCAACCCCAGACCACCACTCCACAGAATAGACTGGAGTTCTGATGTTTATTCCAAAATTTTATTCAAGAAAGCCTCAGAGATGTGGTGAAGAAAACAAAAACATGTTACAAAATGTAACAAGTTGCTCCACCCCTGCCATTTTCACAATCCAGTCATTTCCCTTGTGGACCAAATCAAGTCCCGCCCTATTTATATCTATTAAAATCCTGATTCTCTAATAAACACATCAGATTATTGCAGTAAAATGGTTTGTAGATGCTTTTTCAACTTGGCATCAGTGCAGTTTTGCATTTCTGAACTTCTGTAACATCTTGTCTTTCTCCGAGCAGCAGAGTTGAGCTGTTTCGTTGAGCAGTCTTTTGTAATTTCGGACTGTTTGAAAAGTGAATTTCTTTAAAGTGGTGCTGGTGTGTAGCGTGTGAGCGCGTGGTGTGTTTTGAAGAAGGCTCACAGGAGGTCGATGGTTTTTCGGCAGGAGACTGGAGAGATCTTCCTCTCTCTCGAGCTCCGGATCGACGGGGTTCTGCTGTCTGATCCTCGCTCCTCCTCTACCTCAGCCAGACGCTCTTATCAGACGCAAACACATCTGCCGTTGCTCAGCACACACACAAACAAGCACCGTCCTTATCCTCTGGACCACCATGAATACCAATCACACACATATAAACACACATTCACCTGGAAATTTAAAATGTATTTTTAAAACCTGCATGTACAGCAGTTTTGCGCAGTCCTTTGAATTGCATTCCATTTTAATTACTTTGATTAATCACAAATATCAAATCTGCATCAAAATAGATGTTGACATATCATTTTCTAGTGCTTTTACTTATATTTTGTATAAGTACTATACTGATGTAATTAAAAAAAAAAAGGATGAAATATTATTTCTTGTAATAATAAATTTAAATAATTTGAGCATAATATAATGAAATCATTAAAGTTTAGAGATTTTTGGGGAAAAAAAAAACAAGCATGAATGAAGAATGTCCACCCCTAAATCTACACCGTAAAATCTGATAAGTTGATATAACTCAAAAAAAAAAGTTGAAACTGATTATACCGAAATTTTTAAGTTATATTAACTCAAAGGAAACATCAAGTAAATGTTACAAAGTCATTTTAACTGATACTAACTTAAATCTTACAAGTTACTATAACATTGATCAAGTTAATTTTACAAGGAGTTTCTGGTTTTACAGAACCAATTAAAATTAAAGATGTCTTAATTTTTTGTTACATTACAATTAAGTTTACCTTCGTAAAAACATTATAGTTTTAATAACTATACACCAACTAAACTCATTCTGAAATAGAAAAAAACAAAAAAAGTTAACAGACAATTTAAATGCAAGTTACTCTTTTATTAAGCAACCACAAATCATTAACAAAACATCAACATTAAATTGTTTGTCAAATGGAAATACATTCTCCAAAACAGTGCAAGGCCCTTGAGAAATGAGCTGAGATAGTAACTGTCTCTTTTAGAAGTGGACAATATGGATATCTGGATATCACCCAGCTGTACACACTTCCCTAAAATAGGAACACTTCCAAAATTCACATCTAACAGTAACTTGAGAAAGATTTCAAAATAGAGCAATGTATTTTTTTTTTAAACTGTCATTTGTGGATGAACACATGATGCTGTATATGGAACTAATACCATTCCAGATAATCAACTGAGAATTTGTTCTGCAAATTAAATAGACAAATATTGTAAAAAAAATAAATAAAAAAATAAAATACACAATGCACTAAAAGTGACAAGTGAAAGTTTAAATGAAATGTCAAATAAAGGAGTATGTTTGTACAACACTGAGGAAACTCTACTGACAAAAGTTCATTTTTAAGACTCAACGCTCTGGGTCTCAGCTTCCCATCCTCCAGACCTATCAAGACTTTCTGGGTAAAGTCAAATGTATTGTCCAACTCTTTTGGGAAACTTAAGATACAAGGCGTAAGTTAGTCCAAAAGCATGACAAATGCATGAGCCAATGTTGGGAAATCGTTAACTATGTTACCCAAAGTACAACTTCAGTCTTCTCTGAGCGGAAGAATGTGGCAACTGTTGAATTGTCACTAACGGAGAGGAAATGAAGTGATAAATCTTCAGCGTCTGGTTCATCAGATTGTTCTACCTGAAGACAAAAACAGAGTAATGTTACTCTAAACTTCCAAAGGCTGACCGCTAATAAATTACATATATTTACATCTACTCCAAACCATTCTATCCCATACAATAACTACAATTATAATTGATAGCCTATATTCAAAACCTGCAACTAGAACTTGAATGACATCTGAATGGAAGGTGAGATAGTTGATTACTGAACAGTTTCAGGTTGCATTGATTTTCATAGTATTTTTTTCTATACAGTACTATGGAAGCCAGTTCGAACAAAAACGGTTTGGTTACCAACAATCTCTCCTGCCATTCAGATGTCATTCAGGCTGTAGTTCCAGGTTTTGAATATATCCTTTATAATAGTAGTAATTCTTTGGTCTTCTGCAAAAGTGTAAATGAGGACTAGGCAACATTTTCATTTTTAGTGATCTCTCTCACTAAATTCTAAAGGTGATGATACAAGGGGCAACATTTTTGAGCAATGTTGCTTGGGCACTTTCCCATTGAGAATGGGCAACAAATTTCTATCCGGATACTTTAGATCGGTCTTGTGCCTTGTCTCTCATGTTTTGTCCAGCAAAATTGCTCAAAAAGTTGCCCCGTGTATCATAGGCTTAAGCAACATGATCACTTACATCCCACATCTTGAGATCGTTGGAGTCATCCTCAAGCAGATAGGCAGAGGGAGCATGGAGGACAGCAGGACATCATTGACAGCAGCATGGATGTCAATATTTCCTTCAGAGTGAGAATTAGAGACTTGAGTATGAGAATCTTGATTTAACATGGAATCTAATCAGCACAGCCACACAATACTATGCATCACCCTAAAGCGTCTGTATGTATAACGATACAACCGAAATCACCCAAAATCAACCATAGTGTCTTTATCAGCCATTAAGAAGAGTAACCACTGACCTGAAGTGTGTCATCCTGAAAAGCTGACTCAGTGCTTCAGACACTTTTCCAGCGGGATCAACTTTATTTCTGGTTCTTCAGGATGACGTTCATAATTTTGAGATCTCGGAGCAGATCTGCACAAAATTAATAAGCGATTAAGCCAAGGTATCTGTACAGTGTACTGTTAAAAACAACAACAAAAAACACTGCAAAATAACATTTGAACTTCGACTGTCATGTACAAGTATAAACCTGACACACTGAAAAAGAACCAAAAATTAACATTTGCTGTCAGTTTACTCACCCTTCGGCCAACCAAGATGTAAGCTACTTTCTTTCTTTAGTAGAACACTAAAGATGATTTTTAACTGAAGTCATGTTCCTTGGTGATTCATAAACTTCACGTCAACAGGTGCCACCAATTTGTGAGTCAACAAGCAGATACAGACAGCACATTATAACATTGTGACCAGGAAAACCAGAGTCTGGAGCTCAAGATTTCTGTGCCACCATGGGTACTCGCACAGTGACGGCACCTGTTTAGCTGCATTTTATGAATCACCAAGGACCATGATTTCAGCTAAAAATTATGTTTTGTTCTACTGAAGAAAAAACATCAGCTACTTCTCGCATGGCCAGAGAGAGAGTAAATTAATGGCAAATGTTCATTTCTGGGCTAACTAATACTTTAAAGGGATAAAACTACATTTCTGTGCCTGGGAACATTTCAAAAGTGAAAGTCGTGATGTATTGTCAAGTATGGGTGACCCATACTCGAAATTGGTGCTCTGCATTTAACCCATCCAAGTGCACACACACACAGCAGTGAATAGTGAACACACACACCGTGAACACACACCCGGAGCAGTGGGCAGCCATTGCTCCAGCGCCTGGGGAGCAATTGGGGGTTCGGTGCCTTGCTCAAGGGCACCTCAGTCATGGTATCGAAGGCAGAGAGAGTGCTGTTCATTCACAATCCCCACATTCAATTCCTGCCGGTGAATGAATCGAACCGGCAACCTTCAGGTTACAAGCCCAACTCCCTAACCATTAGGCCACGACTTCCCCTCGCCTTGGATTTCAGTTACATTGCTGCCTATGCAGGGTTAGAGAGCTCTCGGATTTCATCAAAAATATCTTAATTTGTGTTCTGAAGATGAACGAAGGTCTTATGGGTTTGGAACGACATGAGGCTGAGTAATTAATGACAGAATGTTCATTTTTGGGTGAACTATCCCTTTAAATATAAAACATTTTCAAGTGTGCTAAGAAAAATATTTTTACCTGTGACTCCATTTTAAAGCAGGCCAGCAATCCAGGATCTCACCAATCGGTAGGTTCCAGTATCTCTATACAATGAATGTGTATTAAAATTAATAACTGAACATCAATATACCAAACTAAACTTCCAGCTGCTTCACATTTATCCTGAAAAGAAGGAACCAGGAACATTCTATTTAAAGCACATGAAACAAATCAGTTATTTAACTTAACAGGCTTTATGTGAAATATGGTGCTTAATTTAATCCCATAATACAAACACACATATATATATATATTTATACTGTATAATTTGCTCTTTAAAATATTACATTTTAAGCAAGACCACAAATGTCTTAGGTAAATAACACAATTACTGGTATGGCTTGCGCCAACAACTTGAATACATTTATAAACACCTGTCCTTACAAGAATGTACAACTCGTGGAACAAAGTGCACGATGAAGAGAATTTATCACCAGCAGGTTCAGAAAACCCTCACAGGCAACACCACAGCGAATTCCCGATCGAAAAATATCCCCTCTTACATTATTTTTTTTATAAAATGCGAGCGTTTCGCGCGTGGCAAACTTATTTCAAAAAATCCGAGGCGAGTCAGGAGCAACAACAACAACAACAAGGCGTCTTTTCAAAAGCCGCAGCAGCAGCTCGTTGAGGGCGGAGCACGTGAGCACGTGCGTGACGTCAGACGGGATTGTACTAAAATTATTTGAGTACACTGCCAAAAACAAATGAAAGCCTTTGAGTACTGTAAACTTAAAATTACATTTTTGTGCCAATTACTCAAGTAATTAGAGGCGAATGAACGTTTTTATGTCTTTGAGTAATTACAACCCAATTCCTTTATGCAAGATTTACTATTTGGTCTTACAGTGTAGCCCTCAGTGGAGCATAAGCAGATTGTATTAATAAAATCTTACAAATTCGTGCAAATCCATCACCAATTTGCCAAACTGTAAAACAGTTGTGAATTCCCCTGAGAGTGTTATTTCAAAAAATAAATTGTGACCCTGAACCACAAAACCACTCATAAGTTGCACGGGTATATTTGAAGCAATAGCCAAAAATACATTATATGGGTCAAAATTATTGATTTTTCTTTTATGCCAAAAATCATATAAGGATATTAAGGAAAGGTTCCATGAAGATATTTTGTAAATATATAACAAATTTTTGTTTAGTAATATGCATTGCTAAGAACTTCATTTGGACAACTTTAAAGATGATTTTCTCAGTATTTTGATTTTGTTTGGACCTTCAGATTCCAGATTTTCAAATAGTTGTATCTCAGCCAAATATTGTCCTATCCTAACAAACCATACATCAATGGAAAGCTTGTTTATTCAGCTGATGTATAAATCTCAATTTCAAAAAATTGACCCGTATGACTGGTTTTGTGGTCCAGGGTCACAATTGTTTTAAAGATTATTTATGAATTTATAATATATTAAATGGTCACGATTACACCAAATTAACTTTAGGTGTATATATGGCATTTGTAAAACAAAACTATTTACCTTAAAACTTTTGTTAAAAAATTATTTTACTTGATGGTTACTCCAAATGACAAATTGAAACATCAAACTGAAGCGTTTTTCAAAACTAAATGGAACAAACATGATTAGAAAGTGTATATTTTTAAGATCTTGACAATATATTTTATACTAGGTTTTTTCTTTGTCTTTAACATGAATATACTTATGTGTCATTGACTCAAGTATGTCTAGGAGAAACTGTATGTCGCACATGTGGCATAAAGGCCGTGGACCCCGAGTGAGTGATAAAGGACTGTGTGTTTGCTGTAATCTTCACTGCAGACCCCTGGGGAGCCATGAATGACGTGGCGGCCCACGGTGAGATTATACTGCACTGCGCTGTACTGGGTGGAGAGAACAGGATCCATCAGTGCTGTCAGCGTCCCAGTCCAACAAACAACACCCAACATGTGACCGACACATACAATATTTTGTGTACACTAGTCATCAGCATGTGTTAGATTTATACATGCTTTTACTCTCACTCCCATAAATACTCGGTGACACTCACGCACACACTCCCTTGCCATTTTCAGTGAGAATGTGCCACTCTTCACCTCACCTTAACAATGTGTGATTTCTCTCTCTCTGGATCTCACAATTGACCCAGATTTCACTCTCTGGTGTTCCTGCACCCACACATAATCGCTTTTGTTTTATGCTTTTGTGTTATTTTCATACTCAAAGCCTTCAAGCTTTCTTCAGACAAAATAACTCAAGAGTGTGTGTGCTTTGAGGGAGCTGACGTTGTATTCCAGACACAGTCATGCCACCTACCGCTTTTCTAATCAGCTGCCGGCACTGACCACGGCACATGACTGATGCCCTCTCTGAAGCCCCATCTCCCTTCGTCTCTGCTCCCTGCTGCTTCACAACCACCTGATTTTATATTCGCTTTTTATCTAAAGTGTCGTTAATTGGATTAATTGTAGAATGAAACCCGTGTTATTAATAGAGGAGGAAAATACACGGTTTGGGTGGGGATTAATATCTCACACTACAAAACACGCACACAAACACCAGCAGCATGCAGACACGTGTGGCCTGTCTCAGACGCGGTGCCTAGTAAAATGAAAATGTATGTGGCAGTGTTGATAAGAGCAAAGGATTCTTATCTGAGACCGAGATAAATGTTGAATCTTTTGTGCTGCCTTCAGAAATTGGTGATTTTTTTCAGTCTGTTATACTAAGAAGGTGATGCAGCTGAAAAATGAGATTAAAGAAAAAAAGGATGATGAGTCAGGTGAATAGGAGGATGCATAGTGAATCATATGGATATATTTATATGGAACAAACGAGGAGGTCTGTAACACTTGGATCATTCCCATAAATGTAAAAATGCACACTGCATTCAGTATTTTTGCTCATGTGCATCTGGACATTATTTGGAGCCAGTCACTTTGGAACCATGAAATGTGTCCTCTGAAAAAAGGTAAAAAAAATAAAAATCACTGGAGTGGTACCTTTTCAAAAGGTACACCTTTGTAGCTTATTTACCACTAACAGGTACATTTAGGACCTAAATGCTACATATTGGTACCTTTTGGGTTCTGTACCAGTGACAGCTTATCTGCTCTTCTGGATTGTAAATATTTGGTATTATTGTGTGATGTCTCTAAGTTGAAGGAATTTATCCTGTGTCCTGTTATCTTCCATGTGGATAGTGAAGGATCCAGAGAAGGTCAGCTGAGCATGAAGTCACAAGCTGATATAGCGTCTGTTCAGATTTGTGTCTTCCATACTGATGAATGTGAAACTGATTGGAGATTAAATCTTATATAATTTTTTTAAATCCCTATCTTCATTGTGAGCTGCTTGAATGCTCAAGATTTTTTTTTTTTTTTTTAATTATTAAAGAACATGCAGTTCTTGAAACTTCTGGAATCAGAAATTTGATCATGATTAATTTATTATACCAATACTCCTAATTTATGTTAATGAAAAAAAAAAAAATCTTTGAAAAGAAGCAGCTTTTCATAAATACAGGATAAATACCTCCCAGTCACAAAGGTTGAGAACCACTGGTCTGTTTTTATAGGATCGTTGTATACTGAATAACACCAAAAAGATTTTTATATAAAATTGTGTTTACATTCTACGGTCAGAAGCGAGCGGTAATGAGTCGCAGGCCGACACATTTGGAACGCAACGTGCGTTCGCGTCCTCGCGTTAAGTATATTCCTGTTATAAACAGAGAATCTCATTACACGGCAAAACCGACTGTGCAAATCAAAAACACACATAAAACGATTTAATTACAAAAAGCAACACACCATGAAATGCCAAGCCCTAGCAAAACACACAAGGAATACACTTGTTGTCACAGACATGTTGTCACAGCGTTTCACAATATATCATCCCCGCCGGTGACTCTTAGCGTTCACGAGCCTGCATTCTATTGGCTCTGATTTCTGTCCATCATCTCAGGCGCTGATTCATGTGGTCAAAGCGCTAGCCCCGCCTCTCCAAACCTGTGCGCTGATTGGCCACCCGCTGCGTCCGCTTCACGCATGCAGCCAATCCGCGCGAGGCGGGGCGGGCGCTCTTGGAGGTTCCTCAGCGAACGCACACTGGTGGCAGAGCGGAGCGGCAGCGCGAGCTCAGTACAACGAGTAGAACCCAGCGTGTACACATCGCGCGACTCTAGCGAAGGGAGAGAAAGAGAAAGAAAGAGTCTGCACCTTAAAATCAGCCCTTATATCTGGAGAGGGTCGCCGCAGCCTGGAGGGGGAACGAGGGATTTGAGCAGCACCGTTATTTTTTGTTTTGTGTTTTCTTTATTTCTTTTCTGGGGGAAGGATTGTGAGCGTTTGCGTGCAAAGATGATGGTCGGGGAGATGGAGGTGAAGGAGAGACCGAGGCCGAGTCCCGACTATCTCATGCAGTTACTGAACGAGAAGAAGCTCATGACGAGTTTACCGAACCTGTGCGGTATCTTCACACACCTGGAGAGACTCTTGGACGAAGGTACGTGTGTGTAAACCCGAACCGCGAGTGTGTATGTGGTGTTTCGCAACTTCACAAACTATCAGTCTTCAGCGAAAGAGACTCAAAACAATGGTTATGGTTTCTGTTTTAAAGTCGACTTGCGTTTTTGGGTCTGGTTCTAAACTGTTAAACCGTTTTGGACCGTATTTAACCGTTAGAATTTCAAAAGTCCTTTTCCCGTCAGTTAGTGTGTGTCTGAGGGTCGCTAGCGCTGTTAGCAGTCTGCTAAATCAACAACTTTTACCCGTCGTCATATTTACAGACTTTCACTTCTTTACCATCAAATATAGACCTTTTAAGAGTTTATTCTTTCCCTAAATGTTTATTTTGTGTTGTAAATGACATATTACTAAGTTAGGCGTTTCAACGGTTCTTAACTTGTTTTTGGGTGTGAGGGACGTTAGCCGAAGTTAGTAGCAGCACACAAGAAACTTCACGATTATTTTTTCGATTCAAGTCGCTTTATTATGTTTATTTACTCGGGTGTACAAAAATATTCATATCTGTGCTCAACACAAAGGATTTAATCAGAAAAATAGCTGTTTGTTTGCAGATTAAGATTTTTTGTTCTTCCCTGAGGCACTCAGTTGAGTTTTGCATGAATGCGCCCTATGGAGAGAGTGAGAGAGAGACACGCACAAGTGCCTATACACCTCTGTGTCAATAGTACAACATAAACCACTGTTTTTATTCCACATATCTTTGGCGTATAATGCTTCATTTTTACCAAGCAACCTGTGAAGGAGAAAGAGTGTCCGTGGCTGTGATATGCAGCAGGTTTCTCTCAATGCAGCTTGTGTATTTGCACCGTCACTCATTTCTCTTCACACATGTTGTGCGTTTATTTACACGCACTGTTTGTGTCTGAAATGCATGTAGTTTATAGTCAGGTTCTAATCTCCTTCTGTTCCGATCCGGAGAGGTTTTGAATTCCCCCTCACACACAAATACACAGTATCCGTCCGTATTAATTTCATGAAGTGCACGAAAGCTCGTGCTATTGACATGCAAACACGCGGCTCTGTTTGTCTTGTAACAAAGAGGGACGAGCAGCCGCAAAATCTGCCGCAATGTTATCCAATATCAGCTTTGTTTGCGCTCGTATGCTTTCAACGTGTTGCTAAATCACCCTGTGCGTCACCGGATAAACTAGTTTGGTTTGACTGATGACAACTCCACATTCCGACACACAACCACAGAAACCACACTTTAGTTTAGGTTTGGTTTTGACTTTGTCCGGACGCACAACTGAACTTCTGCCAAGTTCACGACTGGACTTGTCTTTTTTTATGTTCAGTATGGCTTTACAGTTTTTTTTTTTTTTTGTCTTGTTTTATTATAGGACAAAACGCGTTTTAAAGGGTTAGTTCTTGCAAAATTCTGTCATTTATTCAACAGAATAATTTTTGAATAATGTAAATAAAACACTTATTAAACATTTTCAAATTATGCTCTCTTGTGTTCCACAAAAGCAAGTCTAGAATAGTTTTGGAGCTACATGAGAGTGAGAACATGTCAGAATTATAATTTTTGCAAGAACTATCCCTTTAATATCTTAAAGTTTTAGACACTGAGCTACCAAGCTATTGAAGTTCTTACATCTACAGTAGGACTTATTCCTCTCTCTATATACGTAAATGGCACAGGTGTGTTTCCTTAAGAAGTCTTCTTCTTGGTCCTTTAGTGTCTCCATGAGAGAATTCTCATGAAGCTGTGTGCTCTGACACCAAACAGTGAGGTGTTAGTTCCTCCTGCAGTGATACAGCCTCATGTTTGTGTATCTGGACTCATTCTGCTCTGTTTACCTGAACTTTGCTCTTCTCTTGCTGTAATCTGTTCTCCTCAATCCACTCAAAAATGAGCTGAAACCGCAGAGGACAACTTCATCCTTCATCCATTTTTTTTTTTTTTTCCTCTGACACACGTTTCTTTGAACACACACATGGATTGGACTAGGTGTAAAATCTCTGCTGCGCTCAGCTGAATTTGCATACTGATTTGGCAATGCAAATGAGCAGCTCAGGGTGATGTGGGCCAGTCGTGTATTTGTAACGGTAAATACTCAGACTTAATGCGTAGGGAGGGAAATTTGTACAGCTACACACAGCGTCTGCTATCTCTCCTGACCTCTGCTTTACATCAGATTGATATGGGTTTTTAAATGTCTAGATAGTCTAAATATATGTCTAGACAGCAGGGTGATATAATGCTATTTTAAACATGTATATTTAATGAATAACATTTATTAAAATCTGAAAAAATGTTAGAGGATGGAAAATGTGCAATATTAATTGCCAAAGCCGGTGGTAGATTGCGGAGCTGAACAATTTTTTTCTGTTAATCGGATAATGCTTTTTATGTGAAAATCACAAAATTGACAAATTGACTGATGTGTTGGTCTGTCACAAGTTTTAGAAAGGGTGTGCACTCCATCTTGGCTGTGTATTGCACTGATCTAAGATCAGAGAGAGAGAATCCAGATCAGTTAAAAAAAAAAAGGCATTTGCAGAGATTGAGCTGAGAATGTTAGACAGATGATAGTATTTTAGGTATTTCGTTAAGCATGACTGTTATTATTGTGGAGTGTTCAATGCGTAAATAAAGTGCAGACTTAAAAGCATTTCAATGCAGCTTCACACTTTTCTCGTGGATGAAAGAGAGACGGCGTTTGGAGGTGAAATGTGGGAACGCTCTCTCAGTTGTCTTCTTGTAAGAGTTCTCATGACAGCTGTGCACAAACGCTCATAACTCGAATGGATCATGTGTGTTTGCAGCTGTTGTCATGGCAAAGGAAAACCAACACCCTTACGTCTCCCTCGTCACCCTTTCTGTTCCCTGCACAAGACAACTGCTCTCCCTCCCTCTCCCTGCACCGTTCGAGTGTGTGTCAGGCTGACGAGAGAAAGACAGGTTTGCAGCGTGCTTGTGATCTTCAGAGGTGACCCTGCGGGTGTTTTTAGAGCTGTCTTTGATAAGTCAGTGGCAGCTGAGTCCAGTGCCAGAGCTCAATGCAGGTGGTGTTCAGAAATGGACACAGCGATGGAAGGAATGAGTCAAGGTTAAAGATCTTGATTTCTCATGCTCATACAGGTTGTTAGGAAATTATTCTGTCTTGAAATGGTTCATGTTTTCTGTGGCTCTGAAAAATGTGCTGAATTTTCAGCAGCCATTACTCCAGTCTTCAGTGTCACACGATCTTTCAGAAATCATTCTAATAGGCTTATTTGGTGTTTAAGAAACATTTCTTAATGTTGTAAACAGTTGTGCTGCTTAGTTTTATCTATTTTTTTATCTATTTATTTTTTTTATCTATTTTATGTATCTTTTGTAACATTATAGATGTCTTTACTGTTACTTTTAGTAAATTTAATGGATCCTTGAATAAATGAGTATTCATTTTTCAACAACAAAAAATATCTTACTCACCTGATTTATTTTTTTATTAGTATAGTTGAATTTATTATACAGTCCTCTAGAATAAATATTAATCTGGATTCTGATTGGTCAGTGTAGCTGTACTAGTACCAATTCCCCACTTCATCAATGACCAAGAAGTAATTTCTTCATTAAATTCAGTACATTTAGATGCAGCATTCGTATTTGAGGTCATTCCAGGTGCTAACAGGAAGTGATTCTTACAGGCTAGGACCCGTGGGACCCCTTACAGCATCTACTTTAATTAGCTAGCTAGATCCATTAGCTCAGGTACTCAGCTCGAGCCAGGGTTCAGTAGAGTCAGTGTGCAGATAATTTTATTCTCTCTATCTTTGTTTCTCTCTCTTTTTCTGTGTCCTGCTGGGCAGTGATAAATTGGATAGCAGGAAGAGGTTGACAGGGTTAGCGCAGGGAACAGAGGAGTCTCGATCATTTTCTCTCCCCACCCCCCTCAGTGGCGGCGTGTGTGTGGGGACTGGCCCCTGACTCGGCCCTTGTGTGGCCCCTGATAAAGTCATGTCTGTGTGCGTCAGGCTGTGCCCCTTTATCAGGGGGGTCTTTCTCAAGAGTGCAGGGGTTCCTTATCAGACTCTGCCCTGCCAGCACCGCTGTCCGCCTGACGCCGCACAGACACCAGCACACACCCTTCAACAACTTTTCCGTCCACTTACAGTGAAGAATTTATTTTGTTGGTACAGTTTTGGCTCTCGTTGAACCAGATCACAAGTTGTCTTTCGGCTACCGTAGCTGGGAGCGTGATAGGCTGAAGCTGATGCAATGATTCAGACACGGTCACTAACTTCCTAACTACACTCACGCTCATGTGCTTCCCGTAGGAGAACAGCAGGGCTTTCATGGGCCAGCTCGCATAGGAACAGGCTGATTCAGTGTTTTTGGAAGGGGAGGAGTCCTTTTCATAAGAACCGAAAAGCAAAAAGTCATGCTTTATAGCATGTGTGTCTGTAGTTTTACTGTGATTAGGAGACTGTTTCTACTGTGGTTAAGAAAATCAGTCCAGGAGCGGTTGGTGTTTATCCTCTCTCTCTTTCTGTCTCTCGTTCCGGAGCGGGGGAAGGGCCTCACCCTTTCACATTCCACAACTGCCTGAAATATCCACACCCCTTCACATTCCTCTTTCATGCCATTTCTGCACTGTTTTTCTCCGTTTTACAACCAGCAGCTTGGAGACACTGTGTTTGCCTTTGCATTTTCCTTGAGTTCTCACACTCTCTAATTGAGCAACAGAGGAATTGTTTGGCTAAATCAGACAGCAGTAGTCCTCTGCGCTCATCTACACATTCATTAAGCAATTGAATCCGTCTAATGTTTGTTCTGTCTCTTTAAATGCTTTAATTAGGTGTAATTATGATCACGCTTATTTTTTACGGCCTAGAAAATGGTCCTTGAATTGATCTACGTGGACCTTGGCCTCAGCCAGAGGTGGTTCAGTTTGACTGTCTCACCCTGTGATTTCAACTATTCACCTCCAATTTGCTCTCAACAGCAGATAGGCAACACTGCAGGCTTTATTTCACTGCTGAAATTGGTGTCTCCAGACCAATGTGTTGGTTTTTTGTTGTTTTTTTCCCCCTCGCTGTCTCTTTTGAGTGGTGTTGCCTAATAGACCGCCAATCAGAGTGAACCATGCACTAGACCTCATGGGAGGAGAACGCAGATGTCATTGTGATATAAGTGGGTTATTTGGCTGTCTTTTCTACAGCAAATGTTGTCACACTGATTCCATTCAAAATATCATCAGTAGTTCCTGTTTTGTCATAATTCTTATTCGCTAATCAAATATTTTTCTCTCTTTTTCTCTCTCACTCACACACACACACACACACACACACACACACACACACACACACACACACAGAGGAAGTGTTCTTGCAGTTTACTCTACCTTTTTATTTATTTGTTTATGGTTATGTACACATTGGGGATGTACAATATATCTGTGCCATGTCATGAATGACCGATATTAGTGAAATTTTAATTGATCAGTATTGAATGTTTAATTGTGGATGCTCATTTCTGCCAACAAAACATCTGCTAAATATTTTCATATGTTTTTTATATCATATAATTTTTTTTAGTATCTTTGATGAATTAAGTTCAGAAGAACAGCATTTATTTGGAATAGATTTTTTGTAACAATGAAAAAGTCTGTACTGTCACTTTTCATAAATATACTATTCATTTCTTTCAAAAAAAATTTATATATATATATATATAATATATATATATTTATTTATATTTATATTTATATTTATATTTATATTTATATTCTGGCCCAAACATTTGAACGATAGTGTATGCATCAGTCATAAAATTTGAGTATGTGTTTTACAAAGTGCATTGCGAATGTGATTGTATCAATATGTTATACAGCATATTCATGTTTATTGTGGACAGACAAACTGCTTGTCATTAGAATGTCGTTGTGTTTTACCTGGTTAGGACACTGTAATTCCTCTGAACACACAGTAGCATTCCAGAACACATTCTTCAGCTTTTATATGTTCAAAAAAAACACTTCAACATTGTGAAACCAAGACCAATATTCTAGAACAACCATTGATTATTTCTAGAGCACTTAACAACGGATACAAACAGCTGTTTCACTCTGGGCAGATGACTGTGTGTGTAAGCTTTTGTAATTTTGTGTGTGTTCTAAAGGCTAAACTGAAAGACTATTCACTGAAGCTTAGTCACCTGTTGTAATTTTAACATTCCTCTACAGCCAACTGTGTGTGAGTAAGGGAGAGAGCGGGAGAGAGATTTGTTTCGCTGTGGATGTTATATCGGCCTCCATCAATCCCGCTGTCAAACACAACATAGAAGCCACCGCCATCCCTTCGCGCCACACAAAGATTTGTCTTTGTCTGCTAGCTCCTTGTTATGCTGCTGCATTTGTGCTCAATTAGCTCTGAAATGTGTCAAAAACAAAAGCGCATCATGGGAGAGGAAGACCATGTCACGACTGTGCTTTGTGAGAAGGCTTAGTGCGCTAGTGGGGTCAACAGATTGATTATGTGCACAGAGAGAGCGATGGCAGGGTCGAACAGAACCGGGTGGCAGAAAAGAGAGAGAAAGACACAGAAAGACAAATAGTATGTGTCGTGAATGAGGTCAGCCTGCATAGAGGGGGTGGGCGAGTGTCTGTGTGGTTTCACAGGGTGTCTGGGCTTGGACAATGAAGCATTGTGTGTTCAACATTACCCTCTCACACACACATGACATCACTGCTTCGGTATACAGGATGTGACCTCGGTTATAGTTTCCTGTTTGAGACTTTTTGCACCACTGGTGTGACCAGCACAAAGCTGATTGTGTAAGGCTTTGCATTCTTTCACTCTTTAAATGTTCAGCAAACCTCACAACAGTAGCCATGCAAAGCATTGATAGAGACCATAAATGAATTTGGCTTTATGACTGAAGTGATTTAGATAAGACTGAAATGGACGCTTATGTGTAAGTGTGCTCTTTCAGTTAAAGGAAGCCATAAACACATTCTACACATGAATGCAGCTGCAAATGCGTGCTGTGCCATCCTGTTGAATATATATATATATATATATATATATATATATTAATTATATGATATTATATTACATTATATTATATTACATTATATGATATGATATGATATGATATGATATGATATGATATGATATGATATGATATGATATGATATATGATATGATATATGATATGATATGATATGATATGATATGATATGATATGATATGATATGATATGATATGATATGATATGATATGATATGATATGATATGATATTAGTGCTGGGCGGTATGACCAAAATTTAATATCACGGTATTTTTCAAAATTAGACCGGTTTCACGGTATATGACGGTATTTAAATTTTTTCATGCATGACCGGGTGTTAACCACATTTTCTACTGACTGAGAGAGGAAAAACTGCAGTAGATTGACTTAGAATGTCCTATTTTACTGTCATGATGAGCGAATATTGTAGAAAAATTCCACACTAAAAAGTGACTAAACACGACCCATTAATATGTTAACCAGGAGTCACTCTCATTTATATTCGCGACATCGTCTGATAAAATCAACATGCATGTAACGTTACACTAAAGAGTGGCTATGCCGTGGTTTTTGCTATATTACTTTTTTTGTCTCATGCAGCGCACTGCCTGCGTCTGAGTAACAAACTAAAAAAAACAACAAACAAAAAGGTGCATAATATTAACAGATGACCTATGCTCATATTTATAATTCCAAACAGTCAGTTAGCGGCAGGTGCTTGGAAACGCTGTTTTGTACTCATTTACTGACGGGTCTGCTGCGGTATGGCCAGCTGAATGCGGTGCTTCTCTGCTGCTCACTGCACAGAACAGACGCCGAGAGAGGCAACACTGTGCTGGGAGAGTCAGATCTCGCGCTCGCGGGGCAGCGCTGGCGACATCTTCCAACTGAACCATAGCTAAGGTTTATCCAAAAAAGTCGCTAGGTTTGTCAGTTTGTATATTCTATGGAAAAAAGCCGCTAAAAGGGTCTGAAAGTTGCTAAATATAGTGCTAAAGTCGCGCTCGTGTGTGTGAGACGCGGGAGCTGATGGCAGCGGGCGGTGGATGAGTTCTTCTGTCTCATCACGTTCTACAGCTTCAGAACTTTCACGCTTAGTAACACATACAGCTGTGTCCTCGCCACAGTGCAACAGTGAAAAGAGACCCCTCTCAAACAGTGTCGCATTCCGAACGTTATTTAAATGACACCGGTATTGCGGTATTTTAAAAATTCATATCATAAGAAAAATAAACACCGGTATTCGGTATGAACCGGTATACCGCCCAGCACATTAATATATATATCTATCTATCTATCTATCTATCTATCTATCTATCTATCTATCTATCTATCTATCTATCTATCTATCTCTCTCGCTCTCGCTCTCGCTCTCGCTCTCGCTCTCTCGCTCTCTCTCGCTCTCTCTCTCAGGGCTCGACATTAACGCTTGTCCGGGACAAGTGAATGTTTTGGACGGACAAGTGAAAGAGAAATTTACTTGCCCAATTCGGACAAGTAACTTGAAAAAGTCAATACCAAAAACAATAATAACTGCCTTTATTTATGATATAGCCTTTGTTATATGGGTGTGCGATATATATAGTTTGCGATAATTTCATAATTGTTGTTTTAACAAGTATATTGCAAGAATTAAACAAAACATCTACAGAGTGCTTCTTTCACTGCATGATTCAGTACTACAATGCATGAAGAATGATCAGAAAATTCAAGATATGGGAGCAGAAAATGTATGTATTTATATAATTTCATGTAGCTTCACTCGAAGATCAAGGAGCGTTTTTTTTTTTTTTTTTTTTTTTGCTCCAAAAACCATCATGATTACAAATGTGATTTTATAACAGTTCAGTAAACAAGAAGTTAACATTAAGAGACTTACGTTTTAGACACTATATTTTCTGTTTCTGCTCTGTTTCACCAACAAAAATCATCCCAAACACAGCCACAGCACTGTTTTGCATCTCTGAGCAACATGAGTGCGTTTAGTGCCTGAATGAATCAACCGTTTAAATGATTCGGTTCAGTCGCAATGACTCACTTATAAACAGTGACTTGATGCCACCTACTGGTGGTTTTAATTTCACATTTACAGTATTATTTTATTTTTTAAATAATTTCAAATCTCAGTATTCAATGTTTTATGAATCAAAACAGTATTTATTCATTTGTAACTGCAGTTTAAAGCATTCCATGTCCCTCAGAGCTGCATTAAACAGTGGGTAAATATATCTATTCCACTTCAGATGCAGCTTCTGTGTTTCTTCTGCATTGCAAAGATGAATTTTTGTTGATACTGATTTCATTTGTTTGGTAACAGCCCAAATGTCTTATTATACTAATTGTCTGATTAAATTGAACTCTAATTAAAAAATTAAAAATGTAAGTTTGAATATTCATATATAAAAAAGTAAATATTAGCATTTAATTTTTAAGTTTAATATAAAATAATTGTATTTGTAATTAATACTCCCTTTTTATTTTAAGATATTACAGTATTATCACACTTCATTATTTTATCTAAAAAGACTACAATAAATAATTATATTTATAACTCAATTACATTTTTTTTTTTTCCTCTCCGGGCAAGTAACTTTTATACTCGGACAAGTAATTGACAAATTAACCACGTGAGACTGCTTAATGTCAGGCCCTGTGTGTGTGTATGTGTATGTATATGGATTTTGAACTACTGTTAAAGAGCTTGGGGTCAGTATGAGATTTTTTATGTAAACTAATACTTTTATTCAGCGAGGATGCATTATTTTGATTAAAAGTGACAGTAAAGACATTTATAATGTTACAATTTTTTAAATAAATGCTGATCTTTTGAACTTTCTGTCCATCAAAGAATCCTGAACAAAATGTATCATGGTTTTTGCAAAAAATTAAAAAATATATATATTAAAGTAGAAAAGTTATTTTAAACTGAAATAATATTTCACGATACTGGTTTTACTGTATTTTGGATCAAATAAATGCAGCCCTGGAGAGCAATTTGTTCTTTCAAAAACACAAAGAAATTTACTGACCCCAAACCCCATTTATAAATGGATACACAACTGTTAAAGTGTGATTTACCTGGTTAATGTCAATTTAATGTAGTCTGGGTTGCTTGTGTAGTTTTGTTCATGGTTTGAGGATGATGGGCATTTGCCCAGCTTAATATTATACAGATGAATTTGATCCAGTATGCTAGTTTGGTTGGATGCATGATCTTTGATCATGATTAACTTGATCAAAAAGAGTTGCGCAGAATATGTTTTTAACTAAAGTCACAGTGTATTTTCACTGTTTCACAGGCAAATCCCTACCAGGTGTTTCTACCTTCCATTTCCTTTCTCTTTCTGTCTCCCTATTTTATCACTTTCCCTCTTTCTTTCTGTGCAAGAGGGCTGCAGCTCCTCTCTTTAACTAAAGACTGTTGCTCACATTTAAAGTCTATAACAGGGTCTGTCTGTTTGCATTAGTCAAGAGACTCACGCGCATGCTGCTTTTAGTATGTTACACTTTCTTTCCATTCTCTCTGCATCTTTCTGTTCCTGTCCTTAAGACCATCAGCTGAAAGCTCGCGGTGGACCGAACTCATCGTGACACATGCTGAGTCACAACATTGTAAATCTGTTTTTTTTTTCCCTTCATGTGTATGAATGTGTTTGAAGAGCATCTTGCTGTTGTCCATCTAATGCTGGAGTTTAAATCAGTTTACAATTCTTTCCCACTCTCTCTCACACACATGCACAGCATTTCTGTAAATATTTGTTTTTATCTTAGTTGCCGTAGGCACTCTCATTTTAATTACAGAACCTCCAGGTAGTGCTGCTCTCTGATTGGCCCTTGGATTTTGAAGCAGAATTTCACTTCAGAATGCCAGTGAACTGGTTTTACACATCTGCTGATCTGCACTGCTTGACTGGAAAGTTCCTTGATAAATATCTACCTTATCGCTCTTGGTACAGGTTTTGTCTTGTGACATGGGTGGCACAGGATACCTAAACATTAGATTGAACCATCAAAGTACCGGAGTGAGGCACATTCTATAATATTCTCCTGTCTTTCTCTTTAATTTAATAAAATTGGTTTAACCTGTATTTGAGACTGGCAGACAGTCTCCTTCCTCTCACACACGGTCGTGCTCAGGCTTGTCTAGGAGTTTCTGTTGTTGTGGTGCTGTTACCCAGAATGCTTTGCTGTCATTACTACTCCTGTGAAGGATGGCACTTTGTGTTGTCTGCCATCCTGTGTCCCCAGGCATCTCTTATGAGATCACTTACATAGTGAAACTAGCACCTTGAGATCTCACTCTCTCTCTCTTCTCTCTCGTTCACTGGTGTAAATGGTCCTTGTCATTGGCTGCCCTCATTTCCTGCTAATTAAAAGTAGAGGAATGCAGCCCTGCCACTCCATCTCGCACTGTTAGAGGACAGGAAAAAAGAAGGGATGATGAAAAGGAAGAGCAGTTCAATGCAGACGCACAAGCTGGCGGTTTTTGCCGTGGCTAGCTTTTGACCACCATCACATCAGAGCCCAAACCACAGAATCAGATCAGTTCTGCTCTCCTTCACACCTCTGGTGATTAGTGTTAATATTGGTGTTTTCAACACCACAGTGAGTTATTTAAAGAGACTTTGAATGAGTTCAGTTTTAAATGGAAATGGGAACAAAAAAGCTCATTTTGTTCTTGTTTGTTTTTGATTTGTCATACTAAGCAAGTTTGTTACCATGTTTTAGGAGGATATGGGAGGTGTCCCGTCCAGGAGGAAGGAGGTGTTTGGTTATCTACTCTTAGCACATTTACTGACTGGTTCCTTCCTTCCTGCTTGAGCATTCAGTTCTTCCTGTCGTTGTTTAGCAAGTTTACTGCATTTTCTGTGTGTGTTTATGTGTGTGCCTGTGTTGGTGTGTGTGTGGGTGGGTGGGGTGGGGTGGGAGGGGGGGGGGCATTCCTGAAGAATTAATATATAGTTAATTCCCAACTTAATCTGCATACTAGTCTTTAATAAAAATCATGATGAGTATTTATTTTCTTTCCCATGTAACCTGCTACTGATCTGATCATACTGATCTTACAGGATCCTCTTTTCTGAACAGTCACACGCTCTCAGGAAGTCTTGAGCGCTCAGTTAATGGTCTGTTAAAACATCAATGGCTTTTCCTTTCTGCACCAGTTCAGGATCCTCCGTTTACTTCCTGTTATTCCTCCGATCCACATCCTGTTGAAGCTCCTTTGTTAGAGTATGTGTGTGTGCGTGCACAGACGGAGAACAGTCAACAAGTCATATGGCAAATGAAGTGAATTATCTGTAAATTTGTAAATAGTATAATCAGTTTCTCTTATATCTACTACAACCTGTTTAATTCCAGAAACATCTGTTCTCTGTGGGGGTGTGTGTGTGTGTGAGAGATAACAAAGTCCTTGAAGCATCTTGGTCTTCCTGCTTGTCCGGGTTTACTTGCAGTTCTTTGAAAGTTTAGTTGTTGTGATTTAGTAGGTTAGTTATAGTTGTTGCTGATTTTGTTCAAATCTGTATTCTCTAACTGCGTAACTCTTTTTGTGCCTCTTGCCCCCATATTTTATCTCCGCTACAAGCTAAAAAAACAACAGCAACTGTTTATATGTTGGTTGACCGGTATATTAACACAGCCATTGTTTGGATTTTTCCTGGTTAACCGATTGATGTTGAAAGCAAGACTTTATTTTGACACTGCTGAAAAGATGATTTATTTTTCTTCATTTTAAAATCCCAAAAGTAAATCCATCCAGTAAAAAATAATGCAATTGACAGACAGTGTTGTCTATTCATTTATTTTTTGGTATTATATCATGGTGTCTCTTCAATCACATTTAGTTTAAACTACTGAGTCACAACTCAAAAAATATTTCTTTTGCATCAGTGATTCAACAGCAGCACCGTGGCTGAATAGTGATACAGAAAAGCAGCACCGTGGCTGAATAGTGATACAGAAAACACTTGTGCATTCATGTGTATTTGGCTGGATCGGCCAGGCTGTGTCAGTTCTTTTGTTCCCCACTGTCCCAAACTCACCTGCCTCTGAACAGAGCAGCTGTGACCAGCCTCTTCTTGTGACCATAGACTTCTTGAAGCTGTTGGATTCCCTGTGCAGCATATGGGTTGGGTGTAAGAGAGTAATCTACAGGCTGTGGTTAGACCCTGCACCCCTGCTGGGCAGCCATTAAACCACCGCAGTAACTGTGTTGTGCTCTCGTCCTGAATGATAACCCAAACCCACCCCCTCCCCAACAGCTCTACTCTATAACCCTGCACCATATCATCAAGTGTGACAAGCCTCCCTGCTAAATTTAGCTCCTCATAATGGCTCTGCGGAAACCCGGACTGCAGCAGGACAATCTGGGAATGCGCAGCGAGATGGAGAGATCGGAGCACGAGTTAGGTCAGGGATCAGGTTCATTCCACTACTAATATCCAGCTTTTTAATCTTTTAATCCTCAGTCTTTCTGATATCATATAACTCAGAAACACCTGTTGTTGTTGGCAGGGACATGTATAATCTTTGTGACCTGTTGGTTATTGAACATGTTGGTTCTCTCTGAAATTATCTTCTGCCTCTGAAATGCTTTTCCCCTCTCTCTCCTGCCCATCTGATGACGTGTTGAAGTTTCTAATACAGCTGATGTGTTTCCTCATGGCCGGTGAGGACTGCAGACACACTTGGATCCATCTCTGTTTCCATTCAGTCCCTGGCTTAAACCAAAATGCTCCATTTTCCCATCTAAATGCAAATCTGGGACTTGTTTGTGAGTTGTGTTGCGTGTCTGCTTTCAAATCTTAGTGTTCAATAGTTTTTTAGTTAGTGAAGTGGTGTGTGTGTGTGTGTAGGTGTGAGTAAACTTGACTAACCAGCCTCTCATGCATTCTAGAGTGTTCAGTGATGTGTGCTCGTTTGAGAACCCCCACCTCTGCCTTCTCTACCTTTTTTCCACTGAACTGATGCTGGTGCTTGTCCAGGGAATCTCACAGAATCGGCCAGTACTTCCACTGAATTGAGCCGAACAATTACAATGTGACACTTTGCAGGCATTATCCCACAAATTGAGCACTGGGTGCAAGGGGCACTTGAGTGTTGGAATTCAGAACTGGATCTTGTTCAGTATTTAAAAAAAAAACAAAAAAACAAAACACTATCTGACTGATTATGATGTTAGGTTGCATTAATTGTTCACTTAAACATCAAATATAAATACTTAAAGGAATAGTTCAATCAAAACTGAAAATGCTTTTGTAATTTACTCACTCATGATTTTCCAAACCTCTGTGACTAACTTTCTGTGGAACTTGAAGGTAGATGTTGAGAAATGGCTCAGTGTTTTTTGTGCATTCAATGGAAGAAAAAGGCAATGAAAACATTCTTCAAAATATCTCCATTTGTGTTCCACGGGAAACAGTCAGTCAAACAGATCAGTGACAATTTTCAGTGTAGGGTGAACCATTTCAAATTTATTGCAATAATCATGTTCAAACTCAGTGGAAACTGGAACCAGAGTTGTTAAATTCCTTTCAGCAAATTCTTTTCTGTAGGTTGTAGGATTCAGTGGGAGTGTTGTAGTTCGGTCTCTGGTAACTGATTACATTTGAGTTGGTGCATGGCGGCACCAACCATGTAAGCTCTGAATGAGAGAGACAGAGATTTTTTTTCTTCTGTGTTTGACTTTTTCACCTCTCCCTTCCTCTTTCTCAGAAGCAAAGGTCTTTTTTCTCCTGACAGGGAGCCGAGGCGCTGCCCAAAATAATGAATGTTTATTTATGAAATTCAGCTCTAATATTTACAGAAGACAGTCTCTGTGAAAATGTGATTCTCTGAGCAGTTTTTACTTTAGGCCTCTAGTCAGTTAAAGGAGAGAAACTGCAATAAACAAACAAAAAAATCAGTTCATTACCCTGAGACCAATACTTGAGAGTTTGTCTTACTTTTACTACTTTTCTCACACCTGTTAAAATTAGAATGGATATCATTCTTTTTTGTTTAGTTTTTCCAGTTACTTCCTGGTGGGGATGGACACACATACATGCAGAACTTTGTTGTTTATTTACTATATTCTTATTCACAGTCCGAGTTGTTTTATATAGCATATTTCTGTAATGATGTTTCTGCAGTATCAAGTGTTTACTGTTTAATTCTTTATTTATGACATGGAAAATTTGGACTGCTTCAAGGAAATTGAGAATCTCTTGCATGTTGTACCTGCATAAACAAGCTCCCATCACCTGATTTTTGACAAGCTGTTGCATCTCTTTAAACTCGGCAGCATATTTCTCCGGAAGAGCCATATTAATGCTGCAGGAAAATATTCTCCCCGGCAAATCATGAAATGCAGTGCTGAGTTCACAGAATTCATGCATGGAGCAAACATTTCTGAAAGGAGTTTTACTTGCTGGCCGTCAGCAGTGAAATATTCTGAATTCTGGTTTTGGAGGCAGAGGATTTTACACTTTAAAAAAAAGGTGTGGACATTTGATAAGAAATTTACACACTTTCCAAAAGCCCTATCTCGAGCATACTGTTTTATTTTTCTCCCAAAAGAATCCCCTCTTTTCTCAGTTTGGAAGTTAGCGCAGAATTG